>CM037853.1:180152128-180405135 GCA_021234595.1 Delia radicum
AAAAAATACCTACACTAAGCAATAAAAATCCGTTTCTTCCCATACCAGCTATCAAAAAGTTTAATTTCATACTAGCGGTTTCTAGTTCGTCAAAAAATCATTTTTATTTGGTGTTTTTTTTACAGAACAAATCAAAATTGTATTGCTTTTCGTCGGTGGTGAAATTTAACATTAGTTTTTCCAAAGGATAACTTTCTAAAATAACTTCCAAAGAGTATGTTTGTTAAAAAACAACCAAAGAATCATCTATTAAAAAATGTCAAATTATAAGAAACTAATATTTTCTACGGAAATATTGCCTCTGAAAATGTAATAATTTTACAAAAATGTAGAAATATCTATTAAAATGGCAAATTATAAGAAACCAATTTTTTCTACGGAAATATTGTCTCTCAAAATATAATAATTTTACAAAAAAAATGTAGAAATAGCTGTTTTTGAAAAGATTTGCATTATTTGGAAACAGTACCTACATTTTGACTAATTTGAAATATCTGTCCCTTTTCCCCTACGCCGTTATTTTGAAGGCAAAAAACCTACATGTAGGGATTTTAACCTACTTCTGGCAACACTGAGTTACTTATACATCGCAACCAACGAGCTGCTTACTAGAATGCATTTTTTGCTTAGAAACTTGTTAGTTAGTCAACTTGGATTTAAAAAAATCAACCCTAAATTTATATGATGCCACAGGGTAATGCTATAGGTGGCACCTATATTTTTTAGCAAAGCAATTCTGATTTTTTAAAATAATGGAAAAAAAACATCTTAAAATTGGTAAAAGCGGAAAAATCTGATAAATCAGATAAAAAGTTATAAAAAGAGTTAACTAGACGAAAGGGTAATATAAGATATTTATTTTTTAATTTGTTTACATTTACGTTATTTTTTACAAGTATTTACAGGATTTGTTAAATAGACTAGCATAAATAGACATAGGCATAAGCCAGCTGTAGTTGGCATTTTAATATATGTCGTGGCTTTTTTAACAAACGACCTGGCTACCTTTTCACAAAATCGGCTCATTGAAGGTAAACTAAATCCATGAAATTCACCACAATCTTCTTGTACGTTGTTGCGGCCCCAACTCCTTAACGCTGATAGAACTTGAAGATACGGTGGAATATGTCTGCCGTTCTTTTTTACTTTCTTGGCCTTGACCAAATCAATTAATTTGTTTGCATTTTCTTTTGTAAATCTATACTTTTTACGAAATTAAGTGTCAGTACCGCACGACTACGGGCTCTATTTCTTAAAATGTCATTCTACATTATTAAGCGTTTCCATAATTTAGATATTAAAAAATATTTTTCGGCCACAAAAAATTATATTTATTTTTATAATTTTTTGCAGTCACTTTGAAAGAAAACAGCTGTTTTTAAACTTTTAACAACAGTTTAAAAGCTTGCTGATATAAAGTTAACAAGAGTATGACAAGTGTATTATGAATATCACACATGTTAACTCCTTGCTAACTTTTACTTCTGAATATGTGTTGTAATTGTAGAGTAAAACACAGTGATCGGTTTGAATGTTACAAAGGAACTAAAAAAGTTTTATTAAATTCTCTCATTCTATGCATAATTAGTGATGCTAAAACTAAATGGTTATTCGATTTAAAAAATATATAACACCCATATACTTTACGTGGTCTGGTGTATGTAAAAAAATTATCAACTGATGAACCGGTACTGATTGAATTCCTGGAGCAAATTAAGCAGTTTTTCATGAATAGGATGTGGCAACTGTTAATTGTTCCCCTAATACCATCATTTATTGTCATTATTGTATTGATTTTTATTATTTTATACATTATTATTGTTTAAAATCTCTTTTTCACGATTTTTTATTTTTTTAAGTTTTAACAAACTTACCGATATTTTGCAAGTTTTCAAATACTTTTTGTATATTTACGTTGCTCTTAGTTTTGTGTTTTATTTATTCGTTTATGATGTGTCCAAATTGGATAGTTTAACTGTCAGTTCCAATGATGGTATTATTAACATGGTTCGTATCTTAGCCAACCAAATTGAAGGTGTCAAAATATGTCATCTTAACGCACAAAGTCTACACAATAAAATTGATGAATTTAGACTAGTCTTTGAAAACGCCTCAATGGATGTTATTTGTGTTTCTGAGACTTGGCTTAAAAGAGGAACTCCTGATAGCATAGTAAACCTTAATGGCTACATAATTTATAGAGCGGATCGTAAACATCGTACTAAAAAACTCGTGCTGGTGGTGCGGCAATATATTAAGGAGACAATTAAATCAAACTTTGTATGTCAATTCGGTGAGGAAATTAAGTACTTATTTGTAAATATATTAACCGAAGGGAAGAAGTTAATGGTTGGTTGTGTATACCATTATAACAAACGTGTAGATTACTTCACTTTCTTGATTTAATAATGCTGGTGATTTCAACTCTATTAGTGATTTCAACTCTATTAGTGATTTCAACTTATTAGAAACTACTGATCTGTCTGATTCAATGTTACAAATTGGTCTTTCATCTGTTAATTGTAACTTCACCAACACTGCTAGTACCTCTAATTGATCTCTCCTTTTTTAATGATGTATCCAAAGTGGTGTTATATGATCAACTGTCGACATCATGCTTTTCTAGACATGATTTAATTTTTATAACTTATGACTTTCATTTGAAACATAAAGTCGAAACTTTTTCGTATCGTGATTTTAAAAATATCAATTATCAATTTTTGGCTGAAATTTTTTATAATATTGACTGGGATTATATTTTTTACATGCCGTCTGTTAATGACCAGCTGTGCTATTTGGAAACTAATCTTCTTCATATATACAGTAGTGGTCAAAACATTTGGAACTGAAATCGCATTTATTGTTTTCATTGATTTATTTTCTTCAAATCACACTTAGTTACTAAAACCTTTTTTTTACATATTCTTCATACATTGTTTTATGTTTAACAAATAAAAAAAAATTAATTCTGTAAATTAAAACAACAAAAAAATTAATAATAATAGATGTATTCAAAATGCAGGTGTTCAAAACATTTGCAACTCTCATTATTCTTACTCTTAACGAAACAATTTAAACTAACAAATGCTAGGATAAAACGGTAATCGCATTCCTTTTTAATATGAGATTCAGGCCGTTACATTTTTTAAACAAATTTATTATAATTATTGTTCTTTAATAGTTGTAATAAGATGTTGGAAGCATAAACATCGTAAGAATAATTTTTGTAAAAAAATGGCAGGAAATATATACAATTCTGATTTTAAATCAAAATTTTTAAATGATTTTCAAAATGAACTTTCCAAAAAGAAATTTCTATAAAGTACTTCGTTATAAAATCAACGATTTGCCGCATTGTTAATAGTGGTAACATCCACACATCTCGTAAAGGTGGAAAACCCCGTATTACAACTGTAAGAGAAGAACGGAAATCAAGAACAAGCACAATGACGGCCACAATCTATAGAGATCTTTTAAGTTCAGTTATGCTTCCGTATGCTGAATGGGAAATGCCACTCTCATGGACCTTCCAGCACGACAACAACGCAAAACACACGGCGGGGGTTGTAAAAGTTTGGCTGCAGGAAAATGAAATTAATACCATGTCGTGGCCGGCTCAATCTCCCGATCTCAACCCGATTGAGAACATGTGGATGATTGTAAAACGGAATATCGGCAATAAAGTATTCCGAAATGGTGATGAACTTTTCGTCGAGTTGGAGAAGCAGTAGAATGAAATTTCTCAATGCCTAATAGGTGTTCAGAAGTTATAAAAAAAAATAATGGCTACGCTACAAAATACTGAGCGTTAAAACCATTGTTTGTATTTCCTGTTAATTACTTTAAGAGTTGCAAATGTTTCGAACACTGCACTATCGACTTATTTTGTTAAATTTACTTTTTTTTTATTTTTGAGAAGTTATGAATAATTTTTTTGTATTTGTAAATAATATGCTATAACTGAATTTAATAAAAAAAACAAAAACTTATACCACAAATCTTTTTGATTAAAAAAATTATAATTACCTAAACCATGATTTCAGTTGCAAATGTTTTGAACACTACTGTATGACCTTGTTGTCCCCATAAAAACAAGAACAACAAAGAAAACTACTAGACCTTGGTTTACTGTGTCTATTAAACTTTTAATTGAAAAAAGAGATAGAGCTTACTCGCGTTGGAAACGATTTAAGACACCTGAGCTCAAAGAAAAATTTTGTAAAGGTAGAATTGAAGTAAATCGTCAAATTAGAAAGGCTAAATCCGAATATTATGCTAAACGTTTTAGTAACGCAATTGATGGAAAAAGTTAATGGAAAACCATACGTGAAATTGGTGTTGGGAAGATCAAAAATAATAACATTATCTGCAAATATATTACAGATGAACTCAATGATGTTTTTACAAGAATACCAATTCCTGCTCTTTGACAGCACAACTATAATATATGGCCCGAAGGGCTCGGTTGGTTTTTTGAAATAAAATAAATTAAATTAAAAATTAATGCTATTGGCTATGATAACATCAACCCAAAATTTCTTATAATCCTACTTCCTCAGCTGTTACCATTCATCACTCATTCATGTAACACCATCCTCATGACTAGTGTCTTTCCAATTAACTGAGTTCAAGCCGATAACAATTTTAGCATTTATTTATTTATTTGTCTTATTTATTTATCTGTATTTCCATACAACAAGACATACATCTTTTAATTATAGTATGGAACTAGAAGAAGTTATAGTAATACAATTTAAAAAAAAAAAAAAAAACATGACAAATTTTAAAAAAAAATAAAAAAAATTAAAAACAGTTTAAAAAAATTACAAAGTTTAACAATATTTAACAATAGTGCAAATTAATTTTTAATTTTAGTTTAAAGTGTGTAGTTACGTTGTATTATTGTTCAATTTCTATCCAAAGTTTTTGAGAAAATAATACATAAACAGATAAGTGACCACTTAGCACAATATAATCTGCTCACCAGCAAGCAATCCGGATTTCGACAGAAACACAGTTGCATCACAGCTTTAATTGACGTTACTGAAGATATACGTTGTTCTATTGATGGTGGGAATTTAACACTTTTGTTTCTTCTAGATCACTTAAAAGCTTTTGATTCTGTTGACCATTCATTTGTTTGTTCAAAGCTCTATTATCAATTCTCGTTCTGTGACACATCAGTATCATTAATTAAATCGTACCTTGATAATTTCTCAATCTGTGTTCTTAATTGATTCTTATTCTGGAACTTTATCTGTTACCCGAGGAGTACCACAAGGTTCAGTTCTGGCCCACTTTTATTTTCTTTGTTCGTTAATGACTTACCTGATAATGTATTCCACAGTAAAATTCATTTACATGCCGATGACGTGCAGCTATACATCAACACATCGCTTAAAACTATTAATGAAAATGTATGTAAGCTTAATTCTGACCTTGACAGCATTTATTGCTGGGCATCACAAAATGGTATATGCCTGAACCCACAAAAATCTAAACGTTTAATTATCCATAAAAAAATCTTTAAATCAAAATATTAACGTTGACATTCGTATTAACAATGAAATAATTGAAATCGTAACTTCAGCAAAGAATTTGGTTATTACATTTAACAACATTCTCAGTTGGGATAATCACGTTAATATTGTAGTAAAACGGCAACACACTTTTGCACTCCAGTTAATATTAGAATGCAAATTGCTAAAACTTATTTAAAGCCGGTACTTCTTTATTTATGATAAGTTTATGCTAATTGTGATTCCACTAGTAAGCAAAAGTTAAATACTCTTTTCAATAACATTGCTAGATGTGTATTTGGTCTTCACACTATCGACTTTTAATAATCTGGTCAACATCAGGACTTTTACGCTTCTGCACAAAAGCGTGTATACAAAAGTACCGTCATATTTATATAATCCGATAACTTTTGCAAGGTCCGATTGGGGAATAAGGTTATACCTATTGCACACAGAAGTAAGATAACGGAATGGCAGTTTTACTAAAACGCAATCTATCTATGGAACATACTTTCGAATAGGGCACAAACAAGCAGCAACGTAAACACTTTTAAAACTGAAATAACAAAACATTTGAACAATAATACAACGTAAACTTTAAACTAAAATTTGTATTTACTATAAGTGTTTTTGATAATTAATAATTAATTTGCACTATTGTTAAATATTGTTAAACTTTGTAATTTATTTTTTTTTTTGTTGTTTTTAAACTGTTTTTAATTTTGATTCTTAATATTTGTCATACTTTTTTTATTTTTTAAATTGTATTAAATTGTATTACTATAACTTCTTCTAGTTCCATACTATAATTAAAAGATGTAAGTCTTGTTGTATGGAAATACAGATAAATAAATAATAATAGATAATTTCGCTTAAAGCCGTAGTGGCAATCCTTGATCGGATAAATTCAAATCGTCCCGGCACATAGTCCGATTGTTAACAGGGTACACCATGTTCAAAGGGGACTTTGGGTAAGGTTGGCATATGAAAATGTGTGTACAGAATAATCATTTCTATTCGCTTAAATTTCCCTTGTCCACCATGTTTAACAAAAAAAAACTTTCTATATAGTTTTTTTTTTTTTAACTCATATTTTCAGAACCTCATAGATTTTCGTTTTTAATGAAAATATACATTTTTCGATTATTCCTTAAAATTGTATAACTCTAGGAAGTCAAGCGTTATGCTGGTTCATTTAAGTAGGAACTACTGTACCCAAATATTACAAGTACCCAAATATTACGAAGAGATTTTGAAAAATTTTTTTTTAATATTTCAATGAAGTGGTAAACCTGGGTTCACAATATAGGAAATATGGATATATGTATAAACTTTTGTTTTCTCGAGTTATTTAATACTGTGTACAAATAAATCTAAATTTAGTAAATTCCAGAAGTGTTTTCATACAAAAATACTGGTTTGTCCCTTTTGATTAAAAATAAACGTTAATTATTGTAAAAAGGCATTAATTTAGTCAATGCTAAGCCAAAACAACAAATTTAACTTTAAATAATGAGATTTGACTTTTCTTCAAAATAATGCCTAAATTAGATAGGGCTTTTTTTAATGACTATAAATCCGTTATTTGCATTCGAAACTTTCTAAATTTTTTAAAAGAGGTGTATTTGAGCATGGTCTAAAAATACGTTAAAACGGGATTTCGAAAAAAATCGAGATACGCCTTTTCTATATTAAGCCAACAATATAAAAATCAGCCAGAAAACTTGCGCTAAGAAAATTCTTGTAAGGTTTAATATTTTTCTGAATGCCGCCCAGTTTCTACAGCAATAGAAAGTGTCCAGTACAACTAAATCAGGGAAAGTAGTTGCTGACTTTCCGTATCATCAAGCTGTTGGATCTTTGATGCATGTAATTTTGGGTATCAGGCCAGACTTGGCATATAGTGTGTGGATACTAATCAAGATCCTTAGAAAAACCTACAGTAGAAGATGTTCAACGAGTCAATACCCAGCCAGAATTTGCCAATGGTCTGAAAAAGCAAGCACTGGCAGAGCACTGTTTGCCAATGGTCCAACAAATAAAGTGCTGGCAAAGCACTGTTTATAACGTTCTTCCAACGTTAGTAAAAAGTGCTTTGCTCGATTTACTAAATTTACAACCGTTTACATAAATTCGAAATTTAATACATGTACTTGTTTTTAAATAAGTTACCAGGTTTAATAAAAATAACAAATGAATAGTATCGAGTCACCATTGTGATTTGAAAGCGTGCGGTTCTCTTTTAAGAATATTGTTTTGGAAAATTTTAAGTTTTCAGTGTGCAAATTGTTTTTGTAATTGTGTGGTATTGAAGATTATATTAATCTTCCTGTACAAGGGGAAGGGAAATATTTTATCAAACTGACGACAACCTTGGCCGGAATGGAGGATTTCGCTCCCGGCGTCTATAATTTTATCCCAATTTAGCAGTGATGGGGCTAGTCCCTATCGAAAATACACAGAGAAAAAGAAGAAAATGGGTAACACCAGGAAAATTCTAAATTTGACAATTACTACAAAAGTAATGTAAAAGGACAAGGCTCTAATAATAAAGCTGAAAAAAATAACTCGTGTGTAAAATTTTATGATGCTAGAAAAAAGATAATGGCGGCATTTGTAGCGGCGCTACAAATGAGAGCACCAGAAAAGAGAGTACAAACGACAAAACCAATACAGGTGCAAAAAATAGAAAAAACTTTGACGACAATCATACAACAAATATGGTGCGATAATGAAATGGAAATGCGGAGCAGAATCAAATTTTGAGTCAACAGTCTCAACCGGTATTAGGAAAGGTTGTTAATGAACATACAAAATGACAAAGATCCTCTATTATATTCAAGGGGCATGTGGGTGATATTATTGTTTTGGGTGGATACATCAAAGGCTGATCTCATCAATAATAGGAAAATTAAAAATGGGCTGTATCTATATGAAAAATACGTGATCTCAACTGTACTGGTATTAAAAATATTAAGGCAGTAGGTATTATAACTTATATAAAATCTTTTTTGACAATGTGATAGCGGCGAATAAGTTTGTATTGAATAGAAAATTACATGAGAAAAATATTAGAGCGTTTATCCCTAAAAGTTTCATGGAAACTTATGGGGTTATAAGAGATGTACCACTATATCTGTCTGATGAAGATATATTACGCAGTGTAAGTTCTTCAATGAAGGTTACTCATGTGAGAAGATTTATGAGAAAGAACGGGAAAAGGTAGTAATGATCTTGCACCTACGTTTTCAGTGAAGATTGGTTTTGCTGGCAATGAAGTTCCTGAACAGGTAATTTTAAACTATACTCTTCTAAAGTAGATTTGTTTTACCCATCTGTGAGACAATGTCATAATTGTGGCAGGCTGGGTCATACGAAAAATGGATGTAGATCTAAGCGAAGATGTCTTACATGTGGCAAAGACGGTGAATGTAAGGAACCATGTGGAACAGTTAAATGCATTCTGTGTGGTCAAGTGGATCACAAAGCAAGTGAAAAGAACAAATGTTCAAAATGGAACAAGGAAAATGAGATTAATAAGATTATGACAGTTAAGAAATGTCTAAAAGTGAGGTTATGCGAACTTATTCGCAACAAAATGAAAACAGATATGATATTTTATCAGATAATGAAAGTTTTTCCTGTCTTATTTTCAGGGGGTAATAATGGAAGAAGTGGGGGACAGAGAGGTCAACAGAATTCTTACCCCAAGAAGATACAGCACTGTACTCTTAAACAGGTTCCGAGACCTCCAGTTATGAAGCCACACTTTGAAAGGCCACAAAGAATGTACAAAGAACTTGAAATCAATTCGCCTGTTTATGAAAGGCAAATGTATAGCAAAGTCTCAAAATTAGAGAAGCTAACCACAGAAATTTTGAAATTCATGAAGGACCATTTTGCAAATATGTCTAATCAGATAGGCTTAGAGGCAGTTGGTCACTTTACCGATAGAGTGAAGAAAATTGGTATTGATATGGATCACCAAATCATTACCCAATCAAATACAGGTTTCCAAGATGAAGATATTACAATATAACATTCAATCTTTAAAGTCAAACAAAAACAATATTGATTACCATTTAAATAGTAATAATTATGACGTTGTGTTTTTATGTGAAACTCTCACTAAGAAAGATCAGAAAAACAAGTTATTAAACTTTAACATTGTTGAAAGACCAAGGTCAGATGGCTGGGGAGGAGTGGCATTGGTCTTAGAAACATATAAAATTTAGAAAAGTTGAATTTTTACGGAATATGAGATTCTTATTGTAAGAACCACAAATCTTGCTAATAATATTTTTATGTGTTCTGTTATTTTCCGCCATCTATTGAAGCTGATATTTTTCAGAGGGAAATGAAAAAGGTTATGCAGTTTTTGGATCCTTTTGAGGATGTTATTGTGCTTGGTGACTTCAATGCCCATATTATGTGTTGGGGTGATCCTGTATCAAACCAAAGGGTAGACATCTTGAAGAGTTGATGTTTGAATTTAATTTTACCTGTTTGAATAAGGGTTGATTATACCTTTAAAAGAAGCCTCAATGATTCTGTGGGCTCGGTGCTTGATCTATCGTTTGTGAAAACAAATTTGAATTGTGAATGGAGTGTACTACCTGTTTTGTTAGGTGGTAGTCATCATTATCCTATAAGTATTGACTTACATCGGTTGAGATCAGATATGGTCGTTTTTTTGGCGAAAGATAAATTGCGGGCAAGCTTGGCTAATACTAATCTAGATACGGAACTTGAGAATATCGAAAGAACTTTTGATGATGAGATCAGAGGGGCCACTTATGTGATAAAGGACAACAGAACCCATAAATACTGGTGGAATGATGATTTGAATACCCTTTTCAGCTTACAAATTGCTGCTAGGAGAAAATGTGATAAGTATTCAACACCTGTCAACTTTGAGGCGGCAATTAATGCGAAAGAAGCAGTGGGAGGATGCTTGTGGCAAGCGCCAAGAGGGATATCTATAACAAGTGCTTACGTAACTTGAATGACAATCCCAATACAACGGATGCCTGGAGGTTTGTCAAAAATATTAGTGGCAAATCTTCCAGGAGTAATGGAAATCAGTGGAATGCTGAAAACAAAAGGTTTACCTCGAATTTTTAAGAGATCAAGTTCCTAATGGTCAGGATCCTACGGATCGGCTGCCCTGTGAAGAAGTGAGTGAAAATGATGGTTTGCAAATGACAATAGTGTTTTTGGTGGTTTCTCTTTTGAGGAATGTGAGGAGGTTTTATCTAAGAAGACGAGATCATCTGCTGGTGGTTGTGATGGAATCACATATGAGATGGTGAGGTCGTTACCAGGTATGTCGAAAAGATCTTTATTAACAGCCTTGAACAATGCTTTCACCTCCAATCATTTTGTGAATAGTTGGCGAAAGATTAAGATAGTTCCTATCCCCAAGCCTAATAAGGATCTTGAGGATTATAGAAATTTTAGACCCATTTCCCTAATATCGGTTTTACTGAAGATTATTAATTTGATGCTCAAAAGGAACCTAAATGAATTCCTTATTGAAAATGATACGTTGCCGGAAAGATGTTATGCCATATAGAGGGGCGAAATCTACTGCCTTATGTATTAATGAATTGTTACATAGAGTTGCAGTTTTAAAAGACCAGAAATTTAAAGTTTTGATAATGGCTCTGATATTAATAACGCCTATAACTGTGTTAGGATACAAATTTTGTTCAAGATGTTGAAAAATCTTGGCGTTAATGATGTTTTCTGTAATTGGATACACAATTTTTTGTCAAATAGATGTTTGAGAATTGGTTATGATGAGGTTGTGGTTTAATGATGGTTATCCCTCAGGGTAGCTGTTTTGTCCCCAGTTTTATTTAATATTTATACTAGATCTCTTCATGAGATTGAAGATGAAAATACGATGGTTTTCCAGTATGCTGATGATTTTTTGATTGTATCCTATGATAGATGCTTTGAGTACGCTGAAATGAATTTGAACATAAAAGCTAAACAATTTGCTGAAAATGCTTACCGCTAAATTTGTCCTTAACCCTGATAAAACAAATGTGATATATCTCGCTAAAGGTAGTAGGAAAACCATTAACCTAAATGTGAATGGTAACAACATTAAACAAGTGAATGAATTGAAATATTTAGGTAGAAATATAGCCTCATCTCTGACTGTGAGTGGTCACTACAAGAGTGTTATTGAAAGTTCTAGGAAGAGAAATGATTTATTAAAATGTTTGACTCCGGTGAAAACTGGCTTAGAACCTAAGGTGGCTCTAAATTTGTATAAAAGTTTGGTGAGGTCAAAAGTTGAATATGCCCGCACTACAACTGCTCACTCACCAGAGAGTGTCAATAGACAATTAAGAACATTTCAAAATGTTTGCTTTAAGAAGATGTCTGGGGTTAGCCCCCGAGAACGCCAGTACAAATTATTTATGTCCTGGCAAATGAATTACCGCCAAAAGAACGAGGTTTTTATTTTGCAGCTAAGGAGATTATGAAACTGAAATTTGATAATCAAGAAATGTACAAAACAATTTCTTATAATCGACGTGTTAAATCGAGTTATAGTATGGTTGACTATGAACACAAGGAAATATTTGACAATCTAAAACTGATATAAATTTGGATGTGAATAAACGTTTTTTCTATACGCACCAACCTGATAAACGGCAGGATGAAAGATGTATCGAAAGAGGCCTATACAAGCTGTATATCGTAGTGAATATGATGATTATGTAAAGGAGGGTTTTGCGGTCTTTGCCACGGATGCCTCCTATCAACGGATAGTACCGGCTGTGCAGTTTTCAATGTCACAAAGGGTGAAAAATACTTTTTTAAGATAAATTTTAAATCGTCTAGTATGTTTGGTGAGCTATGGGCTCTAAGAAAGGCCCCTGGAAATTGCTGATGCTAATGGGGTGCGAAAATTGGTTATTTTTACCGACAGTCTCACTGCCTGCAGATGCATTGATAAGGAATTTACGAAAAATTATTGTGTTGCTGATATACACAATATTTTCAATAGATTAAATATAGAGCAATGTCATATTATATGGACTACGAGTCATTCTGGGGTTCTCTTTAATGAAACAGCTGATGAAATGGCTAAACAGGCTATTGATATTGGTGACCGTTAGATGTATGTTTTACAATTGAAGAGGCTTTAAAGGCAGTTAAAAGAAAATTGGCTGATGACTGGCAAAAAGATTATGAGGCTATTTCAAAGGAAAAAGGCAAATTCTTTGCTGAAGTATTTCCAACGATTCCTGTGCATCCTTGGTATAAGGATGTATGTATGGATTCAAGGGATGTGAAACTATTAAACAGACTTATGGCAGGGTATATACCTATGATAAAGTATATCTCCATAAGATTGGTTCAATTCAATCAGCTGTTTGTGATCAGTGTTGTGTGGAGGAATCTGCAGAGCACACTATTTTTAGATGCACTAAGTTTGATAATCTGAGATCTGAATATACCTTTTTTGGGAAATTTGATAATCTGCTCGATTTACTGAAGGAAAGGAATTTAAATGTTTACAAATCTTTGGTCAAGTTTGTCAAAGAAACGAAAATGGACTTTTAAGGAAATAAGATGACGAAATTTTAATTTTGTTTTCGTTTTTTTGTGGTCATGTTTTATGAGGACCATGAAATATCGTTTTATCTGTTTGGATATTTTGTTTTAATGTTTGTTTTTTAAACTAAATTTAATCGTTATTATAATGATGATGTCATCTTAAAAGAGAATCGTTACGTTTTTAAAGCAAGAGATTATATTTAAGAAGAAGAAATAGAAGACGAACTAATACTACTTTGGATTGTGAATTTAAACAACTGGAAGATAAAACCTGGCAGTTTGTTAGCTTGGAAGGCTACGCCAAGAAAACCAGATCACAAAAAAAAAATGAATAGTATTTTTTAAATTGATTTTACATACTTTATTGCTATTATTTATGTAAAAAGAGTTATGGCAAATGTTTTATTATTTACAGTAGTAAGTATACAAGTAAATTCTACTATATTTATATTTATTTCAATATTATTTTCAATCATATTTTTAACTGTGAATATTCCAATTTCTTTCGATTATTACTGGATACTTAAACGCACTAACTTCATTAAAAAGAATGCCTTTTAAATGAATATCATAAACTTTGTATTTGGAGCGTTTTGTGCTAAAAATTTCGTTTACTATCATAATATTGCCATTGTCTAGTAAACAAACATTGTCAGGATGAATGGATGTAATCTGGAAACCAGAAATGTTAATATAGGAAAAAAAACTACTCTCAAGGTTTCTTGAACATTTCCCAAAGAATATTTCATAATTCTGTTATGGGATATACCAATGGAATATTCTTATTATTATTGCTATGAAAAATATACAATTTTCTCTGTATTTGAGCAATTGGATTTGTAGGACAACTTATTATAGATTTTATAAAGCCAAGGCTATTTTCCAAGTCAAGGTAGAATATTGAGAAATTGGTGACCCTATGTTTATAACTTTATAAACATAGGGTCACCCATATTACTTAAATAGTAAATAATACAACTCTTTACTTAAGTGAATTACAAAGTAGTCCGTTCATAAATAAGTCTCGTTTTTATATCTAATATTATTAATTTAATTAAAAATTTTAATTTCAAATGGATAATCAATTTTAAAGCACTCATTGCCAGTGTTTTGCCAACGTTTAAAAAAGAAGAAACGGCTAAGCCCTGCAATGTGTTATCATTTCGGGGTTGACAAGCACTATTTTTATCATTAATAAAAAGCACTTTATTGGGTTTTCTCCCAATGATTTACCAACGTTTTAAAATTATGGTTTTGGTACTTGCAAAGTGCTCATTGGTAGAGCTTTGCCAACGTTTTAAAAAGAAACGGCCACGCCCTGCCAGGTGTTTTCATTTTGGGGTTGGCAAAGCACTTAAATCTTCAGAAATCCAACGCTAATACCACCGTTGAAAGCACTGGACCATTGCTTTACTGGCTGGGTAGTGTTGAGATATAGTGCCGCGAAACACTACAAGAAGCAAGGATCAAAGGTTTTCAATTGTGCCGATTTTGGCTGACGTCTCTTTACAGGCCGTTCAACTTCTGGTGTCGCGGTTATTGCAATAACCCCGTCATGGTGTCATGATATTGCACCATCTGCATAAGGTGCAATATCATGGTTAAGCCAGAGGCAACTGATGGTTTTCAACGTCCAGAACTGAAGGTGAAATTGCTAATGAGGCTGCAATAAATGTTATCTGGTTGAAAAGGCTTTTTTAAGATGTTGTTAAACTTAATGAAATCCCAGTAATACAAAATGACAACACTGAAGCAATACGTTTGGCAAAAAACCAAAATTCCACAAACTTAGTACATTTTTACATATTGAGTTTGAAACACTTTTTATACGCGAAAAAGTTACAGAGTCAATTATTGGTTACTCAAGTTTCCCCAGAAACTCAAGCTGCCGATATGATTACCTCTTCCTACGTAACTGTTTAAATATTACATAAAACAGGGAGTGTTGAAATAATAGTGGTTTTTACTCTTGGTGTTATATTTACTACGATTTGTTCACAACAAAGCGTGAGTGCATTTTTTTAATGTATGGTAAATTTATAAATCAGCTGATTATTGTTGTTCGCTAAATATGTATTTTTAATTTGCGAAAATTTCCAAAATTTACAGAAAAAGAAAAAATCACAATTTAATTACTACAAAATGCTTTCGTTTTAAACTGGGTTTTTCAATAATTTTTTTTATTAATATTTAAGTTTTTCCAAAAGTTAACGCAAAATACATTTTTTGACGGCAGAACAGTCAGCGGTTTGTTGCTGTTAAATTACCACTCTTGTTTACCACAGTTTTGTGTGTGGTATTTCGACACAGCGTGGTAAATTTTAGTGCAATACATTTTGTTGTTGGTTCTGGTAATTCTGATAAATTTTTCAAACGTACACCATTAACCAGATCTACAAGGGTTGTTTACTACCAAGAGTGAATACCGCTAATAGTTTTAAGTAATACATGTTATTGCATCGAAATGTTTTTTCACATATTTGTTTTCGTTTTATTAATCGAATTGTAATTTTCTATATAAACTTCACTTGAATAAAAACTTTAAACTTAATTGTTCATTTGGAGAAATTGTCATAAAAAGCAAAAAAAAAAAAAAATCACCGATTTTTGAGCGTGACAAAAATTTCTGAGCTGATCTTTCGAAGTTCATCAAAACATGAGTATACAGCTTAATATAAATTCCTTGTTATTTTTAATGTATGACTGCATTAAAAATAAGTGATATTTATATTTTTACAAGGAGAAACTGTTACAACATTTGGCAATACACTAATAAAACCTTAAATTACTTTTTATAACGAATAATTAATTTCAACGACCTATTTTTTTCGGTTAATGTAATTTTAATATGTACGTATAGCATACCTTTAACAATTGTTGCTTAACCTGTTGTTGCACAAGTGCTAGTTGCTGTTGGGTAAAATCATTACCAACAAGACCCTGCAATACTATGCGCGGTCCTTGCTCTGTTTGAATTACTTGGGCTGTAACGCATTTAATAACAGTACCCGGAGGTTGTCCCTTGTAGTAAATTTTCTTCTATTGACATCGTTTGATTTGTGCTCTGTATTTGTTGTTGCTGCTGCTGCTGTGGATGAGTTTGTGTAACCATCTGCTGTTGAGGTGTAACTTGTATAGATGGGGTATTATCCTAAAATGAAAAAAAAAAAAAATAAATCACGCGATTTGATTTTTGAATGACTCATAACATATATAAAATCGCTAAAATATTTACTTGGGGGACTTGAACGGGAGGCGGCTGCTGCGCTACCGCTTTTGTAGGAGACGTCTGATTTTCAATAGGTGTATTAGTTACAATATGAGCGTTGCCATCACTTTGTGTCTTAATATGAGCTACAATTTGAGCTTGATTATTTCCTAAAGGCTTTATTATCACTTGCTGTCCATTGATTGTAGCTACTTGTAGTTTACCCTGCGCAAGTTGTTGAGCTAGCGTTGAATTCTGTACTATTATTTGTTGTTGATTACTTGCTATATGAGATGATGAACTAGTCGCATTGGCATTATTAATAATCGTTTGCTGGGTTTTAAATGTATTCAAATTGTTTTGACTATCGATAGCACAGGAAGCATTGGGACCCTGTTGCTGTTGTTGGACTATAAATTGTTTTACAACTTTTTGTGTCTGTTGTATGTTTTGTTGTACTTGCAAATTTGAAGTTGGCAACGGTGCTGTTGCTGTTTTTTGTAGCGTACCCACAGTCGCTGCAGGAGACTGAATCAATTGCACTGATGCGTTTTGAGCAGGTACAGATCGTTGCGTAACAATCGTTTGACCAGGGCTAAGAATTATTCTTTGACCACCAACCATAATATGTTGTTGGACATTGCTCGTATTGACAATTTGCTGTATTACCTTCTGTTGTCCCCCAGCACCGGCCTGATTTCCACCTCCGCTAATTTGATTTACAACAACTTGTTGTTGTTGGGGAGTGCTGCTCGTTTGTTGTGGAATGGCTGCTTGAGTTGCATTGGTCACTTGTTGTCCTGAAATTGGTGTTGTAGACTGTTGTGTTGGCTGAATTATAACCTTTTGGCCTTGAGCATTTTGACCCACTAAAAGTTTTTGGCCTGGCTGAACAATCAGTTGTTGAAGGCCCTGGCTATTGGACATTACTTTTGTATTGTTTGCCACGGCCGAAACTACATTCGGTACCACTTTTTGAACTCCAGATAAACTTGACACCTGCTGATTAGAAATCTGCGTTCCCACTTTCTGTGTGGTTCTAACAGGTGTTGTCACCATCTAGAAGGTTGATCGTAATGATAATATAAAAAAAGGGAAAACTCAAGTAGAAATCGTTTAATCGACCAATCGTTTAATTTAACCCACAAACAATTTTTGTAGAAAAAAACCAAGCAACAAATTTGTATACAGAAAACAAAATTGTTTGTATAAAATCATTTTGTTTTGCGAAAAAAATTTGTTTTAGGAAAAATTAGGGTTGTCACTCGAATAAAAATGTTTCGATTAATCGAACAAACAAAAAGAAAATTCGAACGAACAATTTAATAAACATGGTTTCCGAATAAAGAATACATTTTTAAGATTAATCGAATAAACCGAATAATTAATAAGATAAGTCTTTTGATAAAATTTTTTCGAAAATTGACCAATCATGGGAAAATTTGTATAAAAATAGTAATGAACAAAAAAAATCAAATCTGTTGAAGAAACAACTGAAATTGAAAACTTATTTATCGTTAGCATATAAACTATGAATTCCATTTAGGTAATTTTTACGGTAACTAAAATAAGACAGTAGCAGATCAATATACTAAAACTATATCCGATTTAAAGTTTTTAAAACCTGTAATTTTTTCATCACGAGACAACAATGCTAACTAAGGCGTATGATTGAGGAATCTTTTGGAATTACTAGTCTAAAATTATTGCATTTGCGAATTAATTTTGGTGTAGTAGTCAAATTGATGACCAAATTCATTAATTTTGAGATGATAGTGTAAAATACTTTAATTATTTATGTATTTTTAGAATAATTTGCATTCGTTATTCATTCGATTATTAATCGTTTGATCGTTCGAACAAACTGTTTGATAGTTTATTCGAACAAAATAAAAACCCGAATAAATGACAACCCTAGTAAAAATGTTCCTTTACAAAAAAAAAAAAAAAAAATCTGTCAAATTCGTTGTATGCCTGCTTAAAGTCAAATCTCCATGTAATGAAAAATTTTGTTGCGATGGTGCACTAATATAAATTTTTATACATACAAACTATAAGTTTTTTTCACATAATATATATATTTTTTTTTATTAATTAATAATCATATAATTTCGAATTATATACTATTACCCTAACCGAGCACTAGCTACTATGGCCTTCGACGCGTTGTAGCGAAAACATACCAGTGCCTCTGGTGGGAATCGAACCAACGACCCCGCACTGATAAACCAGCATGCTGCCAACTAGCCTACCGGGGCGCACTGGTTTCACATTATAATATTGATAGATATAATAGTGTCAAATTAATAAACAAAATATAAAAATTTTAAATCCGAAAATAAATCTGGTAATTAAAAAACAGGGCTAATGATAACTTCTGAATTATAATTCAAATAAAAAACTAGTTTTTATATTGAAATGTTTTGTTTTATATAAAATGATAACAAATTATTTTTTAATGCTCAGTTTTGTTTGTAAAACACAGTCGTCCGAGCCCTGGTGGGTGGTTTCATTTTGGGGTTAGGCGAGCTCTTATTGTATTATTGAAAAAGCACTATATTGATTGTTTTGCCCATACCTTGCCAACGCTTTAAAATTCAAATGTTGGTGCTTTAAAAGTACTTTGTTTTCCAAGTGCTTTGGCAACGTTGTAAAAAAAGAACGGCCCAGCAACGCCGGGTGTTATCATTTTGCTGCTTTCAAAGTACTTAAATCTTTAGAAACTGGACAATTTTATAACGCTGGCACCACCGCCGTAAGTGCTTTGCATGTACTTTGCCGTTCGCATTGTTCTGGCTGTGTTGTTTAAACATCACAAAATAAACTAGCTCATGGCACACACCAACACTTTACTATTTTACGCGTATGTAGTAATTTAAAGTGCCATAAATTTTATTGGTATCTTTTTTTTTTAATGATTTATGCTTCAAAAAACATAAGTAAGCTATTATAGTTTTCTTTTTAAATTTTCGAATATACGAAGTTTTGAAATGTGGATTGAACGCATACGTAGGTCCTAACAAGGACATCAATAATAAACTCGGTTCACGATTAAGTCGACTTAACCCTTAAATGCATAATGTACCATATATGGTACATGCATTTAATCTTACGACAATCCCTCTAATTAAACTAAATAGTGATACCGTTACTTTTAAATAGTTCAAAACAATATTACTCTTCATAAAAATACCGCTTTTGCTCATTTACAATTTGTTTTAGTTGTCAGTAAGCTGCCAAAGTGGGAGTATGCACTTTTCACACAAAATTTCAAAAGTGAATTTCAAAGGTGAAAAAAAGGTTATGAAATATATTATTCGTGTGGAAACAAGTATTTTGGACTTAGTCTTAGCTCATTATAATTAATTTGGATCAAATGTGATTGTATTAGTTATATGTATAGAATGCATAGAGTACCATATATGGTACTCTATGCAAAAATCGTTTTTTCCTCTTTTCCGTGAAAACGTCTAATTTCCCAGGAAAATTAATGCCCAATTCGAGTTCAGCGAGCGACTTTACATAGGGTTAGCTTGGTCTCCATACCGGGTGCTAACCTCATGCATTTAAGGGTTAAGCGGTTATGCGAAAATGATAGATAGGTTTTAACTTACTTTTTGTACGGTTTGAACACCTGTAGTAGTTTTCGATAATTGTTTAACCGTTATTTGTTTCACAACAGGTGAACTAGAAGGTTGAGCGATTACTTGTTTCACTGGTAATTTTTTACTGACAACATCTAGTGAGAAAATAAACAGAAGCGTTTAATTGTGTTTGATTTTATAATTACATACAATTCAAACTACTTACTTTGACCCGTCGAAATCGATGATCCAGGAGATGAAGAAGCCGAAGTTGTCGTCGTGGTTAGAACATGTAATTTGCCATCTGGCATTTGAATCAGCTGCTGACCCGGAGTGAGACCACGTACACTTACTTTTCCATCTGGACCTCTGATAATCTGAACTTTATGTTGTTGAGGCGGCTGCGACGCATTTGATGTTGTTGTCAAATTATTGGTTTGTTGAGTTGTGTTCTGTGCGATTTGTGTGAGGGTATTTGTCGACGAGCTATTTGCGGAACTAATTGTTGCAGCAGAAGTCGTAACCGTATTCGTGTTATGGATTTTGGCACGGGCGATGCTACTGTTTGTTGAATTATTCTTGTAGTGCCATCTGGATTTTTCACAATAACTCGACGACTACCAATTATTTGACCCTTAGCTGAAATTAGGAAATAGGTATAATGAACTTTCTGTGGAATATTTGTGTATAATATATGCGTGTACCTTGTGGAGATGGTTTTGCCACCTCATTAGTTTTCTTTTGTAGACTACCGACAGAACGCTGTATTTTTAATTGTTGTAGTTCAATCTTTCCTTTACATCTTCACTTGAAGCTTTTACAGTGGGCAAGCATTTATTTGAACCACCATTGCTAGAATTGACGCTAGAAGATGAAGAATCACTTTGGCGCTGCTGTGCAACGGAACGGGTTGTTGTCATCAGTTTGGATTTTTCAATCTTTTCGCCAATAAATTTGATTTCCCATAGCTCCAGCTTATCTTCCTCCACCCATTCTTCAGATATTTGGGGTTCAGTGGGTTGGGGAGATTCGGCACGTTTTCTTTTACGCAGACCAGAACGTATTGATGTTACCTCTGTAAAAATTCATAATTAAATCAATAGGACAATGTAGTAGAAAGCATTATTTCTTACCTCGAATTGTTTTTGGAAGTTCCAGTGGTATGACTACCTTGCGGCGCAAATATTGCGTTCGCTCGCTATATCGCCCAGAATTCCTTAGTTTCAACAGTTCCAATGTAACGATTTCATTTTCCGTATTAACTTGATGTTTGCCGTCTGTTGATGGTGGCTTGGAAATCATGTCATCCCAACGCAGGCAACACCACAATATACGAAGTTGCAAGGAAATAGCAGATAGCGTTGTAACATTTGACGTACGAAATGACCAGCATGTCTTAAACAGAGGCCTCGAGCATTGATATGGCCATACTAATGGATTATTTTTCGCCAATTGATGGAATCCGCTGGCGTGAATTTTCCCACCAACTCGAGCTATTCGCATCAGCTCATAACGAGGTAGCACAAATAAACTTCTTTTGAGTTTATGAGTGAAAAAGCTGGATATTAGCGGATATTTAGAATAGGGGCGAATGTTTTTGACGACATTTTTATTTTCTGCACTATCTTCGCCGACAACCTTGTCTGCCGCAATTTGGGATATCTTTGTAATGTCTTGCGCTAGATAAATACGTCCTCGTGTTGACGACGCTGAGTAAATACGTTCTTTTCCATTGGGATAAAACTCTTTCTCATACTTTGTGACATCTTCACGTTTTGCAATGCGTTGATGAATGGGAAATCGACGGTTTTGCTTCTTTTGGGTCACATCGGTTACTAATGTCTGATCCAGAACATCTTTGGTACCGACATACGTTTTAGTTTTATTTTTTGAGTTCTTTTTGCCTCTCTTCACTAGCTGTTGTTCGGTCGATTCATCGATTAAACTGAGATTAGTTGCTGCAGCCAGTGAACCATCGTTAGTCGTTTCTGAACTCTCAACTTCTACATTACTACAAACATCCAAATTATCAATAAATCCATTTTATCCTCAACACCGAATACACTTGTACTATTGTCCGTAGAATCAATTTCCGATTTAATGATACTTCCACATTCAGCCGAATTACATTCTTCTTTCAATACGAAACATTCTTTCAAAAGCTTATCATCGAATGGTATTGCTGTATTACGAGCATGCTCCCAATCACTTGTCAAATCCATGGGTGAATCATCAAGCCACTTGTAGTCATCAACATCGTCTACTGAAGATGACACACTGTCCTTTTTGCCCTCTGTCAGCTTTTGCTCTAGTATTGATGGTTTCTTAACAGCGCCAAGTATAGCGGCTACAGTTTCCTTTGAACCATTTCCAGCTGTATGAGCCTTGCGCAAAAGAAGTAATAACTCCTTTTTTGCTCTAGCCTTTTGTAAACACAATGGCGAGTAACAAGTATTCTGCGTGATTTGAGACACAGCATTGGAATTGGTGTTGCATTCTTTGGTATAGCAACGATACAGTTTCGCGAACCGATTTAACTGGCTAAATTGCAAGCGCACGCTTTGTATTTTCTTGGCCAGAGAGTTTACAAGATCTATATTAACATTGGTACTATTTTGCGGAACCCCAGTTTTGGAAGACTCCACTAGTCGCAGAAGGCGCTTTTCCAGAAATGTTTGATGTGTTAAAAGACCACCGTTGTTGATAGGCGTTGCTGCTGCCGCAGTTTCTAAGTCCTCATGCTTAACTACCATTTGCTCTTCGGCTTCTTTGAGCTGAATGCGACGCGATAGTAAATCATCCAAAATGCTTTTTTTGGCAATCTTAGGGTACATAAGTCTACCGGCTGTCGTGAGAGACTTGGAAACATCTACAATGCCTATGTATTCACCGATGATATTATGGACTTTGATGTGTTTGTAGTTCTCCAAGTAGCGGTAGTTATGACCTTGTGCAGCATCATTTTCGCATTGCAATATAAATTTGTAAGTGCGTGGATCGACTGTCACGATTTCATCAACTTCAATACCATTAGAATAGTGGACATTCACTTTATAGGGCAACATTGCCTGTCCGCGAATGGCCGAACGACGTATACGTCCGCAGCGCCGACTGGATGACAACCACATCCATCCCCACTGGCCATGAACACGGTATTCCTCCCCTTTTTGTTTCCAAACCTGATGCTTTAAACCCAGGGTGTACTTGATGTAATTAAATGCCAATCTATTACGTTCTTCTTCATCGTCACGTTCACGTTTCTCTCGCTTCTCAATTTTTTTACGGTCTTCACGTTCGGTAGCTGTTATGCGACGCAACGCCGTATGCCCGAGTTGCTCATGCCACACATTTGCAAACACAACGTTTTTTACGGAAGACTGGAAAAGCAACAATACCAGTGCAAAATCGGATGGTGAGCGGCAACACATTACCGCCGATGTCCAAGTTTTCTTTAAAGAGCTCCAATTCGGATTTAGAAAAGGCGATGCTATGTTTTGCTCAAATGATATCAGTGTTTGACGCAAAGTTGTTATAATATTATCTACAGTGCCCATTGTTACACCCATCCATTTAAATTCAGATGCGGTTGTAAGAGAGAATTTATGGGATAAATGGCGTCGTTTATCTCTTTCTTCATTTCTCTGCGGCTTATTCAAAGCGAATGTATTCGATGTATACTGATTGACATAACCTTTGAAAGTATTTTCCATGCCCAGCTTAAAGTACTGCGTGCCACTTAACAATTGTAATGATTTCTGTCGTGTAATTATCTTATTTTCTGGTAATTTAGACTCTATATCATCGTTCATTGCTTTGCCAGACCCATCTTCAACGATGTTATCCCCGCTCTGTCCCGTACTATCGTCCTCTTTGCGCTCGTCTTTGATAATTAGTTCGTTTTCCATTTCAATGTACGACTTCTTATGGTGCTTATGTTCGTTTGTAAGAGTTTCAGTAATTTTGAGTTGTCTCAATATTTCATCCTTTTGTTCCACCAGCTGTGAAAAAAGCCGAACTTCTAAATCTTCGCCATCAATCGAGCTCAAGAGCAATTCAAGTTTCCCAACTGAACTGTAGTACCAAACATTTTCGCCAGATTGATCTTCAACGAATATTCTTCGTGCTATGAACCAAAACTTTCTACCATGTCTATCCAATCCTAGACTGTCATGGCGTATAAGAACGCCTTGCTTCTCTTGCGGCATTACGCAATCTACCACTCCGCTTACTTTGTGAGCTTTGCAAAGTCCGCACTGCCAATCTTCGGTTGGGACATCTATCATTGGTGGTTCCACACACTCTAAATGATAGACAGCTGGACATGTTTCACAGCACAGCAAGTCGCCTAGTCTATGACATACACGACAGTGGTCGTCATAGTGAATGGGACCTTCCTGCAGCATTACGTCACGAATGGCA
Source organism: Delia radicum (assembly GCA_021234595.1). Lineage (NCBI taxonomy): Eukaryota > Metazoa > Arthropoda > Insecta > Diptera > Anthomyiidae > Delia > Delia radicum. The sequence goes on from CM037853.1 coordinate 180,176,440, forward strand.
TTGGTCGTAAGAAACTGGTCAGTTAAAAATTGCAATACCCTAACGCGATCTGCAACACCAGTGTACGGATAGTCCCCAGAGGATAATATTTTATAAACTTCACGATCAAAAGAATAATCACTCTCGACATAGCTTCGCAAAACTTCGGGCCATGTAATGGCATCGATTAAATATAGACTTATGTTTACAGTATCTTTTTGATCCAAAGGACTGAAGTGCGTACCTTGTACGTCTTCTTCGCGAAGTATAGCCTTCAGAAGCATTATATGTACGTCGGTTAATAGAGCATTCTGTTCGTCACACACCAATGCAGCGCTAAAATCTTCAAAACGAAACGGTGATAGGCGAACCAAATGACGAAACCTTCTGAGGACTTCGTAAACTCCAAGTGCGTTTAATACCTGATCATTCCCAATTAACAAATCATGCGACGATTCCGGAAGTTCTAAATATGCAAATTCGCGATCCTGTAGCCAAATTGGGTCTGGGCTTGGTGGACGATGAGGTCTACCTAAACCTGTTTGAGTAAAGCTACAAATCGAAAAATCTGATTCACTCTCATTTCCACCGTCAAGGCTGTCTTCTTCGGAGTTCGACATTAAAATATCATCATCATCGCTTTTTTCAGATGAGTCTCCAAAATCTGAACCATAGTGGTATTCTGATTCGTAACCTGTTAATAAAACAGATATAACTGAAATTAATATATGAACTAAATTTGTTATTTTATTCGAAGATCAAAGTTTATATATGTATATAAGGAGGGATAACTCTTAAATTAAGATTCGCGAAAAAAAATGTAGGGGTCGATATCGGACTTTCAAAATTTTCACGATTTTCAAAAACGACATACTTTTATAAAAATAGTTTATTTAAAAACATTCAAAAAGAATTAATATTATTTTTTTTTAAGTTTGATATAATTTTTATTAAAACATAAAAATTATAATTTATTTTTTGATCAGTGGTGATAATCTTTAACTTCGAGCTCATATATAAGTTCTCATTTAGTGAGAAAACTAGTTTATATGAATGTTTGATGTTTTGCATGGGATTGTTACCTCTTTCAAAACGTGTTCTGATGATGGGAACCTAGAAAATTTCCGAAATAGATCTATCAACACATTCCTGAAAGTCGTCAATTAATAAATTTGAAAACAAAAAACTCTATAGATTATTTGTTAGGACAATATCCTTATAAAGAAATATAGAGTATGGCCTCGAATTTGAATAATTTTCATTTTCATTACTTTTTTTTTTTGTATTATTTTTATCCAGAAACTAAAATCAACTGTTATTTTTCTAAAAAAAAAATCCCAAACAAAACGTGGAACAAATCAAATATTGCACTAATATGAAAACAAATAACACAGGTCAACAGCAAAAAAAGGCTTGACTAACCACTATATAGATTTGATGCATCATGGCTGCCTAAGTACAAAAATGGTAAAATTTTTCAATTCTATGGATAATTTTTTTTTTAAAAATTTTTTAAGTAAAATTGACAATATTTTGAGACATTTCTCCACTTATGTTGTCATAACTCAAAAACAACTAGTCCGATTTTGTCAAATTTACAAAAATTAAGGTTTACAATATCTTTAAAGAACGTGTAAAATTTTTTTAATGCGATCAATAGTTTCAAAGTTATGAAACAATTGTTAGCAAAAAAAAAAAAAAATGCTAAAAAAAAAAAAATTTGAAAAACAAAAATCTGGAAAAAATCGAAAACTGCAAAAAATATTACTTTTTATTTTTTTGTAGTAAAGCTACATATCATGCGAATTAAACTAGATATGGATCATAAAAATCGATGCATGCTTTACATTTTTATTTACAATTAATTGAAGGTATCGCATATTTACAAGCACTGTAGAAAATTGTACCTACTATATAATGAAAATGCAGAACATAAAAACTCAGGTGCATTTTACGACACGCATTTTGACAAAACCCCTTTGGGAAAAACCTCTATGACATTTTTATGATTCTAATAATTAAAAAAAAATAAGTAATAAACAAAAGATTGTTTAATTTTTACGATTGCGGTAGGATAGTAATAAAACGCTCATAAATGTGCGTGCACGCTGAAGTGCTCTTATTTTCCGTTAGCTACCTGTAACGGATGATTTTTTTTTTTCATAAAAGTCCTTAATGTTTTTTAGGATTCTTGGGAATAATAAAAAATTTGCAGCACACACAAACTGTATCCACACAAAGGGTTATCCCAAATTATAGTATCAGTATTTATAAGATCTCCTTGACCCTTTTTATTTCATTCAAGAAGTGTTTGCGATAACGCAAACATCATTTAATACCTACACAAAAATTAGAGTCATACAGGGCTTACAGAGATATGATTCAAACGAATGGCGTTTATTTATCGACTCATCAAAACGCAGCTTGAAGTGTGTCCTTTTGCATAATGGAAATAAATTTCACTCCTTGCCGATCGCACATTCAACCAAAGTAAAAGAAGAATACTCTGTAATTGCATTGGTCATGAAGAAGATAAAGTATGATGAACATAAGTGGGTAATTTGTGTTGATCTTAAGATGGTAAATTTCCTCTTAGGCCAACAAAGCGGCTTTACAAAATATCCATGTTTATGGGACAGCAGAGCTAAAACAGAACATTGGAAGAGAAAACAATGGCCTTCTAGGGAAACACTAGTTGCAGGTACGCCAAATGTTATAAATGTGGCTCTAGTGCCCCGAGATCGCATCATATTACCCCCTCTTCACATTAAACTTGGTCTGATGAAACAATATGTTAAAGCACTTAACAAAGTTAGTGAATGTTTCCAGTATATTTCAAGGACGTTTCCCAATCTAAGTATGGAAAAGCTGAAAGCAGGCATATTTGATGGCCCACAAATTCGCAAATTGGTGAACGATACTGAATTTGGCAGTTCAATGTCAGAAATGGAGAAGAATGCATGGGATTCGTTTGTATGGGTTATTCAAAATTTCTTAGGAAATAACAAGGGTGATGATTACGTTGCGCACGTTGAAGAGATGTTAACTCACTTCCAGAATCTTGGATGCAACATGAGCATCAAAGTACACTACCAGCACAGTCACTTAGATCGTTTTCCTGAAAATCTAGGAGACTTGAGTGAAGAACAGGGCGAACGATTCCACCAAGATATCCGGACAATGGAGGAACGATACCAGGGTCGCTGGGATGCACACATGATGGCTGATTTTTGCTGGAGTATTCAGAGTAACACTTCGTTATTCAACAATAGTAGAAAATCGACTAAAAGAAAATTTCAGAGTTTGTAGTTTATAATACATATTTATTTATTTATTTTCTTGTTTTATTTATTATAATAAATGTGAATAATAAAATATAAATTTTATACTATTTAATTTATTTATTTATTTACATTTAAGCTCATCCAACACAAATGTCTTTCCGAAGAATAGAATCAGTATATTCTAGGTAGGATTTTGCCAAAAAATACACGAATGTTACTATGTAATGCATTTTTGATGTGAAAATTTGTACATAGCATGGGGAAAATGTTTTCAAAATTCAATCAATCGAAAGAAGAACATTAACTACTCAATTTTATGTATATCAGACAAAAAACTAAAATTTGGTGAAAATGAGCGAATTCACTTAATTGTGAATAAATTCGAAAAAAAAAATCAATCGATTTTTATGATCGATATCTCATTTTGTTCCTATTACATGTGGCTTTGCGATAAAGCAATAAATCTGAACGATTTTTGCCGTTTTCGATTTTTTATGATTTTTTTAAAACAAAAAAAATTTGCTATTTTCACGTAAAAAAAATATTTTTTCCCTTAATTTTTTATTATAACTCCGAAACTACTGAGCCGATTGAAACGCAATATATTAACGGATTAAAGGCTATGTAAATTTCAGTTTTTCTAAATTTATTTGAATAATATCGGACTTTTTAATGTGAAGTAAAAACTGTTTCATATTGTAAGTTTATTTGTATTTTGGTGCTTTTTATTGATATTAATGTATTGTTTTTAATTATTAAATAGACGACTTCCTTGAAAAAGTCTACAAATATAGACGAAACGTCGGAAAATATGTAAAGAAACGCTGTTTTATTTACAATAAAAACTTTAGGCCTTATTAGCTTAAGAAATCAACAATTTAGAACATTTAAATAATTGGCCAAACAACAAAATAAGATTTTTTTTTAGTTATCATTAATTATGTGGAGAAACGTCTAAAAAAATTTATAATTTTACTTAAAAATTTTTAAAAAAAAATCTCTCCATAGAATTTCAAAATTGAACCATATTTGTACTACTGGGACCACAATACATCAAAATTGTATAGTGGTTTTCAAAGCCCCTAAAATTTTTTCAAAATTGTTGCCTTGTGTAATGCACTAATATAAAAAATTATTGCATACCAAAATTAATGTTTTACTTTTAAAGTGAATAATACTTGAACAATCTTGCTCACATTATAATTTATGATAAGAGATCGAAAAATAAACTTTTGGTTTTAATTTTTTAAAATTTAAAAGCAAAACATTTGAAAATTGCAGAGTACGGCAAAACTTACTTATGGCCCTAATACTATAGTCAGAATGTGTTGTTGTTTATTTAATAAACAATAACAACACAGTGTATTGTGACTAGAGATTCTAGCCTATACACGAACAATGTTTATTAGTTAAAAATGTTTTATTTTTGATTTGAATTAGTTCAATTCATCCAATTTTGTTTTTTTTTTTACTTCTCATTGGGAAAATAAAACAATACGGGTAAATCTTTGATCTTTTTCCTTCAAAATTTGGGTAAACCTTATACCCCTTCTACATTGGTCCTCTGAAGATTTTCGGTGACGCGAAATGAAACATGCAAGGACCTCTCAGTAGATAAAGTCTGCTTTAAATTAGCGGATGATGAAACAATTTTTTAATTAATAAATAAACATTGCACGGTTTTTTTTAACAAAAACAAATGATCTTGAACTTGAATAATCTTGCTCATATCACAATACCAAAACTATGCATTATTGCAAATATTTAATATTTTTTAATTTTTTCATTTGCTCGTAAAATTTCAGTAATTGCATTTTGTAAAGGGTCCGCCAAATAACTTTTTTTTTTTTGAAAATGCTATTAAAAAAAACTACTGAATATTTTCTCAAATTTCTTTTTTTATTTGAAAGTACAATCCTTCCGGTTAATAATGGAAAATAATTTCATTCAAATGGCTGCCTCGGCTGGCCATGCAGTAGCCTACACGATCGGTCCAATTTTTAAGCACATTATCGATTGTGTGCAGCTGTATTTCACCAATAGCTTCCTGTTCCGTCCTGTTGAAACCAAATGTTGCCAATATCCTCCTCTTCAATTTTTGTGAACAAAAATTCGTTCAACATGGCCCGATAACGATTGCCATTGACTGTAACGGCCACTCCTTGCTCATTTTCGAAGAAAAATTGCTATTTTCGCACACATTCTGCAACATTACCATGATTTTCAAAGTAATGTCGCAATATTTCCCAGCGTTGTTCAAGCGTATACACAACCATATTCGTTCAGCGGAAGGATAAAACTAATTATCTGTCAAATCAGACATGAGCTAAGTGTTACCATTCATGAAATAAGCACTAGTTGAAAAAAAAAACGTTCGATGGCGGACCCTTTAATACGATTTGTGAAAATGTATTTACGAACGTAGTTAAATTTTTAACAACCATTCGAAAAACAAAAATTACCCTTTCGTAAATGCAACTATGTAATACGAAAGTGAACGTCACAAACGATAAAACATTCGTATTTGATTCGAGAGCTAATTCGAAAGAAGAATAAATATTAAAATTTAAGCATTTTTATACTTAAGTTAAAATAAAAAACATCAAATGTTTTATGTTTTTACACTAAGTTATAGAGTTGCTAATAAGTGAAACTTTTTTGTGATATTATTTTAAGTTTTGTGTATTATTTTAGTACATGTTTTATGTACAATATCTGTTAAATTGTATATGCCAACTGGTTTTAAGAGAAACAGTTTTTTAAAGGGTTTTTAATGCCTATTTTTAATATATAGAAACAAAATGTGTTGTGTTAATTATACAAAACTTATGTAGACAATACATTAAACAACACAAACTGAAATTGCTGAAAATTAATTAATTAAAACCAATTCAGGTTTTTAGAAGAGAGCGTTGGACACGGGTTGGCCAAACAACAAAATATGATTGTTTGTTTTATTTTCACGATGTTGAATCTTTGAAGGGGTGGATTACAAAAAAAAAAGCGGAGTGGACAGAGTAAATGTTGTTCAGTAACACAACTTGAGGAAAAAGTTGTAGTTACATTCGATAGATAAGATAATTATGTAAAAGCATTGTCTGAAATCGACAAGAATCTGAAGAGATGTCTCAAAATTTAAACAGATGTCAACCAGAACCTTAACAAATATTTAAAGAGAAATTGTGACTGTGAGAAACGAAAATACAAATTTGCAAAAGAAAAGTTTAAGTTAAAAAAAATAGAGTTACAAGGAACCCAGTAAAAAGTAAGAGTAAGCCGAAAAGAATCCCTTAAAAACCTGCTTACATATGCCATGATTTTTATATGGCGAATTCCCACTTGGAAGCATTACTTTTTGTCAAAATAAGCGCGGATTTTAGCGCTTACAAAAAGCTGTGATTTCATGGCTTTCAGTAAAATCATATTTCATGTTTAAATTATTACGATTAAAAGTAATAATATTATATAATTTATTTTATATAAATTCTATAGGTATTAATTTTCTGTTGCTAAAATTTTAGACATGTTAATATAATAATTTAATTATACCGCACCACATGCTAGCTCTTCAGAAACAATTAAATGACTATTTATTTTGTACAACATACTCAAAAACACCAAACACAATCGGAAAGCACTCGGGAAAACAGGTACAGATCGTTTAACACCCACAATATGAAACTTTCTGCATTTCAACCTGCATCCTTGTAAGGGATTAAGGTAAGCTGCTGACAACCTGCATTCTTGTAAGGGAAATCAGAATTCTCAATCATTTTTTTTTTGTTTATTTTTTTTACGAAAATTATTCGTTTCTTGTGCTGCTTCTCAGTATAAGATAATAGTATGCACTTACATTAGAGCATTTGTTTTATCCTGCTTCTAAAAACGGGAAAAATTTTTGCTGGGAACAAACGAAAAAAGAGCTAAAGGAAATATTTGAGTTTGAGTACCAAAAATAAAGACAAATAAAAGTGACTTTTATTTGAATTAAGTTCTTCTTTTTAATAAAAAATGTCCGGCCCACTTATAATCTGGACTCACAAATGGCTTAATAACTTTTTAAGAAAATGTGGCACATAATAGTATGATATTTCAAATTAAAAATATTTTATGCAGTTTTAAGACAAAAAAAAAACAAAAAAAACTTTAACTTTAATATCTTAATAATTATAAAAATTATCGACATATTTTGCGAAGCGCATCGCAAAATTTTTGCACACTATATTTTGGTGAATAATATTTCATAAAGTTATTATACTGGTCTAAGACGTTATGAATTTTGATAACATCTATCTATATTTCATAAAAATTTATTTCAGCTTAACCCTTTTACTACCCTGTACACATTTTTAAATAAATATAAAAATTTTGATAATGCAATAAAAATTTATATTTTTGTTTAAATCTGTTCGTTAGGATATTGGTCATTGGAAAAAAAAAACATTATATGGATTAATTGTTGATTAGGGCAATATAGTCGTGATATTTGTTAACAAAGTCAGAATTTTTTAATTAACCTTTATCTCCGAAAAAGGGGCGTTTGGTGGATCTCGTAAACTAAGAAAGCTACAGCCATATTCATAAGATAAAGTTAGCAATTACTTATACATCAATATAAGATAATTAGTTTTCATCATTCTTTTACATTTATGTTATTTTTAACACGATTTGTTAAATAGACTAGTTATGACAGCTGTAGTTGACATTTTAATATATGTCCTGGCTTTTTAAGCAAACGCCCTGGCTACCTTTTCACAAATTGGGCTCATTGAAGGTTGACTTAATCCATGAAATTTACCGTTCTTTTTTCTTTTCAGGTCATTCTTGACCAAATCAATTATTTTTTTTTTTGTCATTTTCCTTTGTAAATCTATAATTTTTACGAAATTCACTCTCAGTATAAACAAAAAATTGGGTTTTCTTTTTATATTTATTTTTTATAATTTTTTGCAGTCACTTTGACTGAAAACAGCTGTATTTTAAACTATTAACAACAGTTTAGAAGCTTATTAACATAAACTTAACAAGAGTATGACAAGTGTATTATGAATAGCATACATGTTAACTCCTTGCTAACTTTTACTTATGAATATGGGTGCTAGAATCTTGTAGCTCAATCTAATGACCAGAACAAAATCAAATAATAAAGCATTTTTGCTTATTCAAATTTTTTAGTGTTAAAAATGGGTTGAGAAGTTTAAAAAATTCGATTTGCGGGTCCATTTTCCGGTAGGTAGGAGGGGAGGCGGCATGTGTGTAAACTTTTTTTTGTAATTTAATGACCCCTAACAAGAATCTGAAGTCAAAACACAAATATATGCACAAACAAAAAATAGGTAGTGAACGGGTTAACAGCAACAAATTGATTGGTGTTGTTTTTTTTTATTTATAGTTGTACTAATAAAAGTACGATGCTATACAACGTCTGCATTTGTAATAGAAAAGTCTGTGGCCAACCGATGAAAAATGCTTCAATATACACATATAGAACTTGATAAATATAATTACCAGAGAACACAAATTTAAATATATTTAAGCTAAAGAAACTTGTAAAAAAGCTAAAATAAAAACTTAGAAAAGCTACACTTTAAAAAAAAAGTTCAAAGTAAACAGAATAGATAATATTTTATAAGTAAAACAAAAACATTTATAGTCATAAAATCTTAAAATAAGCAATTAAAAACCCAAAGTAAAAAGCTTTATAATAAGAAAGTACCGAATCGGATTTGACAAAAAAAAAAACATACTATGCGATATTTATCGCGAGAAATTAACTTTTTCTATCAAAATTATTTGTCTTCAATCTATTAAGTAGGATTGCTAAAAAAAAATCAAGTCTCGACTTAAATTTGGTTGAATATATGAAAAATTTTCTTAAAATGACGTTACAATTATAAACACTTCATGACTTAATAATCAAAATATAAACTACTAGCTGACCAGGCAAACGTTGTTTTGCCTTCAAATTTTAATTGTAATTAATTCTTTAAATCAAGAAATTTCTTTTACGCAAATAATAATATAATAATAATATATTTTTTATGTTAAGTGTACCTGTTAAACATGAATTGTTACTTAAAACCATATCATAAAATTTATTGTTTACTTCTTTACCTTTTTTATTTATTCTAGGACTATGAGGAACGCTAAAACAATTTTTGAACAACATTATTAAATAACCTTGCAAAAAATCTTGAATGTGATAATTTATTTTAATGCTTATTTGTTTTTTGCTTTTGGTACCACGCCCATTTTCAGTTCGACTACTAATATTTGTAATTGATGGACTCGTACCAAATTTGAAGGCTATATATCTAATATAGAACCCTAGATATTTAATATTAATATTAATTTTGTATATGAGCTAAATAATCACTTTGTATGGAAGCTGCCACGCCCACTGGTATGATCCCGCCCAATTTTCCCATGACTACTCATAATATAATCAACGTGCACAAATTTCTAAGACTCTGGCTATTATAGAACTGTAGATATATGATATTAAATATTTACTTTGTATGGGAGCTGACACGCCCAGTGGTCCGATCACGCCCATTTTTCCCATGACTATTCACATTAACAAATAATCAACGTGCACAAATTTCTAAGACTATGGCTATTATAGTACTGTAGATATATGATATTAAATATTTACTTTGTATGGGAGCTGCCACTCCCACTGGTCCGATCCCGCCCATTTTTTTCCTGATTATTCGAATCAGTAACATATGGGATAGTGCAATGTTTCAAAACTCTTGCTATCACAATAGTCAAGATATATGATGTTATTCAATTTATGTGGGAGGGGCTACGCCCACTTGAAATATATATAGTCGAAAACCTAATTTGGACTATAACCTTTCAAATGAAACCGGTTTGGGCCAAATCGGTTGGATAGTTTTAGAGTCTATAGATGACAAACATACAAACATTGTATTTTATATATATAGATTATTTTTATGTTTCCGCTCATAACTTTAAAAAAAAAATTTCGGAACGATATATAGCCTATGTCCATCCTGGAGGACCAAATTAAATATTGGTAAAAAAAATTTAGAAATCGTATGATTAGTTACGGAGATTACTTTCTACAAACAAACAAACAAACAAACAAACATACAAACATTACCTCTTTATGATATTAGTATACAACGTACAATAACAACTTTCAATCGAAAGCTAAGACAGAGATGAGGTCATCTTCTGAAGACACTTTAGCGATCGGTTTAGTTGTTTAAGAAATAATTGAAAAAAAAAATTTTAAATGACATAAAAATAAACTCGAGCCAGAGAAAAAACTAATTTTTTTTTATATAAATAGAACATTTTTGGTCTTCAACGTTTAGTAACGTCATGATGCTTGATTACTAAGAAGACAAGAATGGAGCAAAATTGACGATTAGTAGGTTTTTTGTTAAAGTTCTGCCTATTATGGAGGCTCTAGCTTTTCTAAAACTTCGGGTTCTGATGAGATCTTTAGCCAGAAATCTAGTATCAACCTAGCTAATATATTTGATTTGCTTTATTTTGTAAATATACGGAGGTTGAAAGCTCGTTATAAATTTAAAATAACATAAAAATAATCTCGATGTATATAAAAACAAAAACCTAATAAAACTGTAAAAATTGACGTTATAGCTATGAAACTCAGTGTATAAGTTAAAATTAAATCATGTCTAATTTCAATTCATTGGTTTATATTTAATTTTTTTTTATTATTTTGAATGTAAAATAAAATTTCCAAATTTTTTTTATGAAGATCAAATTGTATCAAGTTACTTGATCAAATTAGATAGACACATCTTTCGGATCAAACTATATCAAATGAGATACCATGGGATCTCATGAGATAAGGTTATATGAGCCATTTTTCGAATCACCTGATATATGATGTGGTATGGAATTATATGTATATTTGACTTAATAATTAAGAGTACCACTGTTAAACGGCTTGTTTAAACAAATTAAACACCCAACCCTTTATACCATGCGGAATGGATTCTAAATTTTCAATTTTAAAATTAAGTAGTTGCTTAGTTCCACTAAAAGAAATATACCACTGATCCTGTTTTGTGGTTAACAAATTAGTTTTGAACAATCTGAAATTGCTGAAGTATTAAATAGGGAGATTTATCCTTCATAAAACAATATCGCATTGATACATAACACCAGGAGCGGATCCAGGATAAGATTTTTGGGATGGAAGTTAGAGTATTGTTGATCAATTTTCTCTTCTTTTTGATTTTTTCTACTGAAATTTTTATTTTGGGGGAGGAAATTTTTCATTTCCCCCCCCCCCCCCCCCCCCCCCCTGGATCCGCGCATGCCTAATACAGACCGTATAGTTATTATATATAATTATTTTATATAACAAGGATGTGCAAAATTTGCCACATGTAGTCATTTTTTTTTTTTTTTTTTTTTTTTTAAATTTATTTTTTATTTCAAATTTATTATTTTACATAGAAGGCATCATACGAAGCCACTTGAGCTTGTCTGTAGGATGATAAACAATTAGTGATTTTTAATTAATATATCAGCATTTAATTCTGATTTTGTAACTTACAAATTTTTAATGAAATGTAAACTTACTGATCCAAATGTTTTTTTTTAAATATGTTTGAGCTGACATAAATACATTATATAAAAGTTTTACCATTTTAAGAAACATTATTTCCGTAACGGTATTTTCGCGATAACGGTGTTTCAGTTATTTCGGTAACGGTATTTTAAAGATATAGGTATTTCAGTTATATCGGTAACGGAATTTTACGGATAACGGGATTTAAAATATTTCGGTTACGGTATTTTAGGGATAACGATAGTCTGTTGAAAGGGTTTGAATAGATAACGGTATTTTAGCGTTATAGCCTTGTTTACAAGTGTGGTGAAAACAAGAGACAAGTGCGTTTTAAAACATTATATAACTGACAGCTATTTTCGATAAAATTCAAAAGTTTTAACTGGTGCCAACTTAAGATGTTTCAAAATTCTTTGGCTTAACGGATAGACATTTTAATTAGGATTTCTAGCGAAACAGCAACATGGAACTATTTTTTTATGTAAAACTATTTAACTAATTTTAAATAACCGAGTAAAAAGTTATATAGAAAATTATATAATTTTACATAGACAATAGGGGCGGGATAGTGCACGATTTTTCGATTTCAATGCGCTAGAACGTCTTTATTTGAGGTTCGAAAAAACGCATGAGCCAAAAAATGGGGGAGATGGGATTAGGAAAAATGGCTATCATTTTCGCAAAAAAGTGAGCATTTTCTCAGGCTCATATCTTGCAAACCGTTCAGAATTTCGATTACTCTCTATGGCAAAGTTGTAGCTCTTGTCATAAAGAACAAAAATTGCGAACATATAAAATCAAAAAACTTCACCTTCCAGATCAAAATCGCAAAAAACTTAAAAAAATCGATTTTTTTTACCTTTTTTCCCGTGTTCAGGTCCATAGGTAGCAAACCGTTCAAAATTCAAGGAAACAATCAACTACAAAAATTTACCTAAGATCTCAATAAACAAATTTCTAGAACATATAAACTTCCTGGGAATTGGGTTTGCTACCTATGCACCTGAACAGGAGAAAAAAGGAAAAAAAATGAAATTAAAAAATTTTTCACTTTTGCGCGCTACTTAAACAGTGTTAAGAATCATCTCTAGGAAGTTTATATGTTCTAGAAATTTGTTTATTGAGATCTTAGGTAAATTTTTGTAGTTGATTGTTTCCTTGAATTTTGAACGGTTTGCTACCTATGGACCTGAACACGGGAAAAAAGGTAAAAAAAAATCGAATTTTTTTAAGTTTTTTGCGATTTTGATCTGGAAGGTGAAGTTTTTTTGATTTTATATGTTCGCCATTTTTGTTCTTTATGACAAGAGCTACAACTTTGCCATAGAGAGTAAATCGAAATTCTGAATGGTTTGCAAGATATGAGCCTGAGAAAATGATCACTTTTTTGCGAAAATGATACCGAGGCCCCAAATCTTTGGCGGCCCATAAACAAAAGAGGAGATGACTTTGGGAAAAATTGGGAGACACGGGTCTTTTTTTTAGTCTTTTATCACGTAGTGGTGTCCGTATATGGTTATTTTGCCATGACTTAAAAAATTACACACAGTGTAACAATATTCATAAATTATCTGAAGATTGTAACACAAGGTTCAATTCTGGACCCACTTTTATTTTCTTTGTACGTTAATGACTTGCCTGATAATGTATCCCATAGTAAAATTCATTTATATGCCGATGACGTGCAGCTATACATCAACACATCGCTTAAAACTATAAATGAAAATGTATGCAAGCTTAATTTTGATCTTGACAGTATTTATTGCTGGGCATCACGAAATGGTCTATGACTGAACCCACAAAAATCTAAATGTTTAATAATCCGTAAAAAATCTTTAAAACAAAATATTAACGTTGACATTCGTATTAACAATGAAATAATTGAAATCGTAACTTCAGCAAAGAATTTGGGCATTACATTTAACAACACGCTCAGTTGGGATAATCACGTTAATATTGTAGTAGGTAAAACGTACTCAATGCTTCGTACTCTGTGGGCAACACACTTTTGCACTCCAGTTAATATTAGAATGCAAATTGCTAAAACTTATTTAATGCCGGTACTTCTTTATGGATGCGAAGTTTATGCTAATTGTGATTCCACTAGTAAGCAAAAGTTAAATACTCTTTTCAATAACATTGCTAGATATGTATTTGGTCTTCACACTATTGATAGAATTGCAACCTTAAGTAAAAAACTTTACAACTTGACTTTTAATAATCTGGTCAACATCAGGACTCTTACGCTTCTGCACAAAATCGTGTATACAAAAGTACCGTCATATTTATATAATCGGATAACTTTTGCAAGGTCCGACAGGGGGAATAAGGTTATACCTATTGCACACAGAAGTAAGATAACGGAATGGCAATTTTACTATAACGCGATCTATCTATGGAACAGACTTTCGAATAGGGCACAAACAAGCAGCAACGTAAACACTTTTAAAACCGAAATAACAAAACATTTGAACAATAATACAACGTAACTACACACTTTAAACTAACATTAATAATTAATTTGCACTATTGTTAAACTTTGTAATTTTTTTTTTTTTTTTGTAGTTTTTAAACTGTTTTTAATTTTTGATTTTTAAAATTTGTCATCCTTTTTTTTAATTTTTTTTAATTGTATTAAATTGTATTACTATAACTTCTTCTAGTTCCATACTATAATTAAAAGATGTATGTCTTGTTGTATGGGAATACAGATAAATAAATAAATAAAATAAATAAATTCAAATCACAGATTGTTCAACCAAAGAAGACTGGGAGTTTTTTAAGATCAGAAATGCTTACTACTATAAAAAATAACATAAAAGAAACGTTTCTTCAACAAGCCTCTGCTACAAACCGCTTTTATAAACAATTAAATTGGAATGATTTATTTCGTTACATTGTAGATGCACTTGAGTATAGAAAGGAGTTATTCATTTAATTCAATTATTAATATGTAAAAAAAAAAACACAAGTTTTTATTTGTATATGAATTAAAATTTTAAATACTTTTAACCGACTGACGACAGTATGTCAAAGTCGTAAGTTCTTATTTTATTTACAGTTCTTTTTATTTAAAAGTTATTAAAAACTTAAAATATCAAATTTTATATTTATTATTATAATTTTGTAAACCACTTATTTTGAAAAGAAAAATAAAGAACAATTAACTAACTAACTAGTGGGAAATTTGGGAAAAACAGTATACAAAACAGTAGACCGAGTTAAAATCAGTTTAATATTGTTTTGAGATTAACAGGCCAATATCCTACGTTGAATTGACATCCCAAAAATTATGTATTGGTGTATAAGCTCGTTGGTCAAATATAAAATATATAAAATTAAAATTTATTTTTTTCGAAAAACTAACACGGAAGGCATCCCGAACAGCAGATCTTAATGAGCTTTAGATATGTTGTAAAGAATAAAAATTTAAGGGACCCGTATTTTCTTTTTAGCTGCCAATATCATGTTAAGGGGTTAATAAGTGGCTTCAAAAATTACCCCAATTTTCGGTTTTTCGGATTAATTTGTTATATTTTAAAGTTACCATAGACAAATTTGGTATCAAATAAAAGATTTTTTGAAGATACATTAAATCAACTTTCTACTAATCGACTTTCTTCTGTTGAAAAAGTCGAAAAGCCGACTTTCTTCTATGAAAAAGTCGGAAATTTTGGGAATGACTTTTGAGGTTTTTTGAAAAAAAAAACGGCAATTTTTGTGAAAAAATGCCTAAAAGTTTTTTTTTTCGAACTTTGTCTTAACACTCAACCGGTACACTATCATCCAGCATACGTATACGGTAACAAGTGCGAATTGGTATTTTTGATTTTCATCTTAGGATTTGAACAATAAAAAGATTGACAAGGTATACGTTTGATTTAAGTTTATTAATTTGTTTCATTATTAGAACATTAAGAATAAAATGATTGTATAGTTTTATTGGTACAACATATTTATGGTAACGACATTAATTATAAACACATAAAAGTCATAGTGTATATAAAAATAATTATTAAAAATAAGATAAATATTAGGGTATTCAATTTACTCGGGTTTGCTTTTGTTCGAGTAATCGAGTAACTCGATTTTGAGGTTTTTAATTTACTTGGGTAGGCGAGTAAGATTTTAAAATTGCTCGAATAACTCGATTAACTCGAACAAATTTAATACTTTAATTTTATTTTCCAAAAACTCACATTTTTGTTAAGTTTTTATATTTTATTAGTACTAATATAACATATATATAAAAATTAACAAATTAATTAAAAATTTTAGTAAAAAGTATATCTAAAAGAGAAAAACATTTGCTAAGATCAGTTATTATTGCGACAGTTTTGTCTCAGTACACTCAAAGCAAAAGCGTTATTATATCAATGAAATTCTTTATAAATATGTTGAAATCTTCATTGATTTTCTTTCAATATAACTGGTTCATAAATATGTATTAAACTGTTTTATAAAAATATTTGTAAGTGATCCGTTTTGTAATTTCACTCAGACTTGACACGGTTTTGTTATATTAGTGTGTTAGTACTAAACGAAAAAATAGTCCATTTTGTCCTATCATTTTGGGATTTTGAGATATGTAATTTTTCTAAAAAAATTATAAAGAAGTTTTGAAACAACTTTCATGAATATTTAAGAAGATTTTCATCATATTAATGAAAACTTCATTACTTCTATATGCAAATTTTAATATGTGGAAATTTTGCGCAGGACCGCTATGAATTTCCATATAGGGCTTCTAAAATTGGCTTGTTACAACGACATAAAAGGGACCAACAAAAAGTTTTTAGTAAATGACATTCAAAAATTCCTTTTTGAAAATATAGTATTTATATGTAGTTTCTTTAGATCAAATGGCAACTAAATTAAAAAAAAAAAAAATAATGTTTGATCCCACTTTTAACCCTCAAATCCGCACCAATAATCTTAAACACCCCAGTCTTAGAACTTGTTTCTTTAAAAAATATCCAAGTTTCTTCGATATCGGAGTTTTTCGCATTAAGTTCTTCGTTTTTCGTAATATAATTTCTTTAACAGTGCTCACTTAATATAAAAATACACTTAACATTAAATATTCACTATAACAGTCACATTATTTAATACAAAATATTAAAAAAATATAAAATAGTTCATATTTTTAAATTACTCGAGTTACTCGATTAATCGACCAAAATTGTTTGAGTTATTCTTTACTCGAAATTGGCCACTTCGAATTACTCGAACAATTGTTCGACATCATTTCATTAATCGAGTAACGATTAATCGAGTAACGGTTAACCGATTGAATACCCTAATAAATATTTAACAAATATTAAAAAAAAATTCTAATAAATTGGCTAACTACCCAGCCAGAAATTGCCAATGGTCTGAAAAATCAAGCACTGGCAGAGCACTGTTTTCCAACGGTGCAACAAATAAAGTGCTGGCAGAGCACTGATTTACAACGCTCTGCCAACGCTAGTAAAAAGTGCTTTGCCAGTACTTAATTAACAAAATTTACAACAGTAAAAATAATAAAATCGTTGGCACAACCCTGGATTAGAACGCTCTTCCATCGTTCTTAGAAAGTGCTTTGTCAATACTTGATTTACAAAATTTACAACCGTAAAAATAAAAAGCACTGGCACAACACTGGGTTAGAACGCTTTCCCAACATTGGCAAAAAGTGCATTGCCAGTACTTTTTTACAATTTAATGCATGTACTTGTTTTTAAATAAGTTAGTTGTAATAAGATAACAAACAAGTGAGGACGCTTTCAGCTCCACGCTTTATTAAAAGATATTTAAATTTTTCCTGAAGATGAACAGCGAAGCTGTTCGAAATATCGAAAAAATAATAAATATTTAAAAATAAAACTTTAAAAATTTGAATTTTATTTTTAATTTTAATTTGAGCCAAACCAAAGAACCTCATCATATATTAAAACAACAAGTTAACTATAAATTTCTAACATAAGTTAGCAGGTTTTAATAAAAATAACAAATGAATAGTAGTTTTTAAATTGATTTTACATACTTTATTGCTATTATTTATGTAAAAGAGTTATGGCAAATGTTTCATTATTTACAGTAAATTCTACCATATTTATATTTATTTCAATATTATTTTCAATCATATTTTTAACTGTGAATATTCCAATTTCTTTTGATGATACTGGATAACTAAACGAATCGCTAACTTCAATAAAAACATTGCCTTTTAAATGAATATTGGAACGTTTTGTGCTAAAAATTTCGTTTACTATCATTAATGTTGCAATTGTCGAGTAAACAAGCATTGTCAGGATGAATGGATGTAATCTGGAAACCAGAAATGTTAACCTAGGAAAAAACTACTCTCGATTCCAAGGTTTCTTGAACATTTCCCAAAGAATATTTCATAATTCTGTTTATGGGATATATCAACGGATAGTGAAATATATAAAATCAATTTTTTTTCGAAAATTTCACAATTTTTAGTTTAAAAATTTGAATTTACCTAATTTTAAAAGAAAATCTTTTTTATAAATTTCAATTTTCTCTATGAAATATTACAAGTTCACAGTCAGAAAACAAATGATTTTTTTAATTGAATTTTATTTTAATTTATATTGCAGAAATTGAATTTGTATATTTATTCTTTTACATCATTTTATTATTTTAAATAATAAAACCCAAAATTTTATAAAAAAAAATATAATAAGTACACTGTTTTTATTTAATTTATTATTTACTTTGGTTGTTCTACCAATGATTTGCCAACGTTTTTAAAAATATGGTTTTGGTACTGACAAAGCGCTCATTGCCAGGCTTTGCCAACGTTTTAAAAAAGAAAAGGCCAAACCTTGTCCGGTGTTATTATTTTGGGGTTAGCAAAGAACTTATTTTATCGTTAAAAAAAGCACTTTATTGGTTGTTCTACAAATGCTTTGCAACGTTTTAAAATTATGGTTTTGGTACTTGCAAAGCGCTTATTGCCAGTGCTTTGCCAACGTTTAAAAAAGGAATGGCCAAGCCCTGCCCGGTGTTATAATTTTGGGGTTGGCAAAGCACTTAAATCTTCAGAAATCCAACACTCTGCCAACTCTCATACCACCGTTGAAAGCACTGGGCCAATGCTTTGCCGTTCGTATTTTTCGGGCTGGGTAGTTAAAAACATTTTGTAGAGAAGAGAAAATTCAAAAAAATATAAAAGAAAAAATATTTAAAAAAAAAGTTACGAGAAAAATAAATTTATGTTTTAAGCTATAGCTAAAACAGCTATAACAACTATAGTTGTTTAGAGTTTACCCTTACTGGTAAGGTTCTCCACAAACTAATGGCGTTAACGAAAAAGAATCTGCTTGTGTTTAAATACGTATAGTTCGGCAATTTCACTGTGACGCATTTGTCTGATCTACCAAAATTAAGTTTCTCATAGAGATAAAAAGGGGTCTTGTCACACAATAATCTATGTAAAAATATCAAGTTTCTCATGTGTAAGTTATCTACTGAGCCACATCCGAGAACCATTTTTCTCCACGACCATATATTACAATACCGACCTAAACAACATACATATCTCGTGGCATTGTTAAAACATAAATGTAACTTATGAAGTGAATGTGAGTCCAATTAACTGTATACTTCAGCAGAATATGTTATCAGAGCGAGTATTAACTGGACAACAAGCTTTCGTTTTACCTCTGTGGTCGTGAAAGCCAAAGACATCCGCAAATTACATGATATGTACAAGACATGTAGAGGACAAGGACAAGGAAGAGTTAATATGAAATTAAAAGTACTTGACCCTATTGACGAACTTAATAGCAGTGCCATTGATTTAGAACATTGGAAGTTCAATATGATTAAGTTGGTGTCTACTAAGCGGTAGAACAACAGATTTACCAGGATTAAGCATCAAATTATTAATTCTAGCCCACATTGAGATATAATTTAGATCCTCCTTTAGTCTATAACATAACTAAATAATAGGGGACCAAGAACAGATCTCTGAGAGAAGAAATCCTTCTAATACCCGACTCTATATGACCAACAACAACCATCCCGAACACGTCCCGACAGGTAATTCCGCATAAGAATCAGAGCACCATCGGCAAAACCAAAATAATATTTTGTTTTTTGACAAAGAATGCTATGATCAACTAGATCAGTGTTTCTCAACGTGGGGCGCTCACCCCACTGGGGGGCAATTTCAACATTTTAGGGGCCAATGGGCTAATTTTTGTAAGTTGTTTAACTTTTCATGTTTTTTTAATAAATGGTCCGCCATCTAACTTTTTTTTCAACTAGTGCTTATTTCGTGAATGGTAACACTTAGCTCATGTCTGATGTAGTATCCAAAGTACAATATAGCATCTTGCATATCTAACATCTTTAATGTAATACACATCTGGCATCACTGTGTATGCAGCTGTCAGAGATATAAAAATCACATCGTCATTCTTTTTTCGTCCATCTTAGATTTTGCAGCTAAACCATTGTCATTAATAAATTTAGAATTAAATATATATATTTGAAGTATTAAATCGTGCCTTTTATTTCAACACCAGACTTTCAAAATACAGCAGTTGGCGACGAAGGTAAATCGGAAATAAATACAGCAAATATATCCAAACAAGTGCAACAAGCAAATTAAAATAAAATGGATGCAGTCCAATTTGCAGAATTTCTAAACGTGCAAAAGGCAATGGTTAATCAATTGATGCAGTTGAGTGCTGGGTCTTCGGCGTCGAGTGCAACACAGGCAAACAACATTAACACATCGTTGGTGCCAAATTTCGACATTTTTGATTCTGCTAAGGAAACTTACAAAAATTACATTGATCGTTTTACAAATTATGTAAAAATGAAAAATGTCGACGGCAATAAGGAATATTGTAAAAAGTTGCTTCTAAATTCAATTGGGGCAAAGAACTACAGCTTGCTGACAGCATTGTCGGCACCCAAAACTCCAACAGAGCTTAATTACGCCGAGTTACTAAAGCTTTTGGAAACCCATTTGGCCCCTAAGAAAAACGTCTTAGTGGCACAACATAAATTTTTACAAAAATACCAAAGCGACACGCAATCCATAGCAGAATATGTGGCTTCATTACGTATGGAAATAAATGAGTGCGAATTTATTTCACCGTGTGATTGCCAGGTGTCATTAGCCGATATATTTTTAAGGGCGCAATTCATTAGGGGAATCTACGACAACAACATTCGAGAACAACTTTTGCAGTCCAGTACGTCAAAATTTGACGAAATTTTGTCTAAAGCGTTGGCACTCGAAGCTGCTCGAATGGATGCCCGGGAATTGGCCACGTCTTCAAAAAGCAACATCCAGGAAATAAATAAAATTTCAGGTAATAAAAAAACATCAAAACATTTCAATAAGGGTCAACAAAAAAGTTCTCAACGAAAGTCAGCAAAAATAAATTATGAAAAATTGGGCATTGCAGGCCTATGTCTTCGTTGTGGTAAAAATAATCATTTTGCCACCGATTGTAAAACAAAAAGGTCAAATTTAAGTTGCAATTTGTGCTATAAAAAAGGTCATGTAGCACAAGTTTGCATAACCTCTCTTTTGGCGGATGGTCCTAATGCCGGTCTTAAAAATCAACCCCATACACGGGGAAAATATACAAATCAGATTCAGGATGACGATTCACATTACGGAATCTATAGAATAGTCGATGTGTTCCATAGTGATTATTCCCATTCCAATTCTGAACGCTATTACGCAAAACTACTTATTGAAGGGAAAATTATGAAATTCGAGGTAGATTCTGGGTCTGGTTACTCGTTTTTGCCTAGAAGTCAATTCAATGAATTAAAATTGTCGAACAAATTAACTTCAACAAACATCGTGTTCCGTTCATACACTCAAAATAAATTTGTGCCGGATGGCAAAGTGCGAGTCAACGTTCAATTCAAA
This sequence comes from Delia radicum, assembly GCA_021234595.1. Taxonomy (NCBI): domain Eukaryota; kingdom Metazoa; phylum Arthropoda; class Insecta; order Diptera; family Anthomyiidae; genus Delia; species Delia radicum. The sequence goes on from CM037853.1 coordinate 180,198,194, forward strand.
GAAACTTCAATCATTGACGATATATATGTCGTTCCAGATGGATGTACCCCACTGATAGGTCGTACTTGGATACGACGCCTAGGTATTAATTTAAATGAATTAGATGAATCTACTTCAAACACAATTGAGGCCAATTCTATTAATGAAACTAACGATGTGCAGGATTTAATGTTAGAATATCCAAGTGTTTTTGAACAAAGAATAGGATGCATTCCAAATTACAAAATATGTTTAAAATTACGCGATAATGCTACACCGGTATACACTAAAGAGCGACAAATTCCGTATGCGCTCACAGAGCTTGTTAATAAAGAATTAGATGACTTGGAAAAATCAGGTATTATAACAAAAACAGCTAACAGCGATTGGGGGTCGCCATTAGTAGTCATTCCAAAAGCCGACGGAGGAGTCCGTTTGTGCGTTGACTATAAGGTAGGTGTTAATCAGAGACTCGTAAATGCACATTATCCAATCAGAAAAATAGACCAGATTTTCAATAGTCTCAGGGACTCTAAATACTTTTGCCGCCTTGATCTCTACAAAGCATATTTACATGTTCCGGTTGATGAAAATTCAAGCGAAATTCAAACGATTTCAACACACAAAGGAACTTTTCGAATGAATCGACTTTCTTTTGGCATAAAAACAGCTCCTTCCGAATTCAACAGAGTACTTGATCAAATTTTACGCGAGGTTCCTAAAACACAATCGTATTTTGACGACATCGTAGTACACGGGCAATCTAAAGCCGAGTGCAAGGCCAATTTAAAATCATGCTTACTTCAACTTCAAAAGTACGATCTACATTTAAACGTTTCAAAATGTACATTTTTTGAAAAACAAATCGAGTTTTTGGGTCATATAATTCAGTTCAACAAGGTTCAAAAATCTCCTTCAAAAATAAAGGCTATTTTAGAAATGCCTCAGCCCGAGTGCGTGGATGATGTTCGTCGTTTTCTGGGTATGGTCACATACTATGCCAGGTTTATACCAAATTCATCAACAATTACAACGCCGTTACGCCGGCTATTACAAAAAAAATCAATTTTTAAATGGACAAACGATTGTCAAAAATCCTTCAACATGCTGAAAAATGAAATCTCTAGTGATCGTGTGCTCATGCCATTTAATCCGGAACTGCCGGTTCAGCTTGCGTGTGATGCTAGTCCTACAGGTATAGCAGGAGTTCTGTCACATCTCATCAATGGTGAGGAGAGACCTATTGCTTTTGCCTCCAGGTCTTTAACTCCAGCCGAACAAAACTATTCACAGCTGGATCGCGAAGCTTTGGCGATATTCTATGCCGTTCAACATTTCCATCAGTACGTTTTTGGCAGATTTTTCAGGCTGGTAACGGATAATCATCCATTATCACGCATTTTTCATCAAGACGCAAAAATACCTCAAATGACATCATCACGCCTTCAACGTTACGCTGCGTTTTTGACAGGGTATAACTATGAAGTAGTGACGAAGCGAAGTGAAGAAAACGCTAATGCCGATTGCCTTTCGAGAGCCCCTATAAATACAGGTATGAATACACAAAATTTTATCGATCGTGAAGTTCAATTTATTTGCTTTTCAACTATAAATCAAATCAATTCAACTAAATTAAACTTCAATTCAATTCGGCAAGAAACAGGAAAAGATTCTGAGCTTTCTAAAATTTTAAAAGAATTACGTTGTTCCAATAAAGCTGATTCAGAGTATACTATTGATTGCGACATATTGTTCAAAGGTAAAAGGGTAATTGTTCCAGCTACGTTACAACAGTCGGTATTAGATGAATTACACCATACGCACATTGGCATAACCAAAATGAAACAGTTGGCGAGACGATATGTGTATTGGGGTTCCATTGATAAGGACATTGAAAAATACGTGCGTTCCTGTTCTGCGTGTGCATCTGTAAAGAAAAATCCTCCGAAGGCAGTTCTTCATCCATGGGAGGAACCAGAGCATAATTGGCAGCGCATACATATCGACTACGCAGGCCCTTACCAGGGTCATCATTTCCTCGTTGTCATCGATTCAAAGTCGAAATGGGCTGAAGTGGGGTTAACATCATCTGCACCAACCTCCGCTTTAACCATAGACATTTTACAAAATATTTTTTCAAGAAATGGATATCCGGACGTCATGGTTTCGGACAACGCCGCCATTTTTAAAAGTGAAGAATTTACAACATTTTGCAACGATTCAGGTATCTTCCAGAAATTTATAGCTCCAGGCCATCCAGCTACAAATGGATTAGCTGAAAGGAACGTCCAGACGCTTAAACAACGGTTAGCATCCATGGTCAATGACAAATCACCAATTGCCAAGAAAATAAGAGAAATTTTATTCAAGTACAGATCAACACCCCTTCGTAACGGTAAGACCCCGTCAGAACAATACCTGGGAAGACAAATCAAAATAAGATTAGATGCGTTAAAACCTTCAAATTGTTGTAAAAACTCGGTATCTCAGGGTAAAGTTAGAAAATTATGTGAGGGAGACCGAGTCCAAGCCCGATATTATGCATCAAATAAATCATCATGGAAACTGGGTATCATTCTCAAAAAGCTGGGTCATCTTCATTATATCGTTAAACTTGACGATGGGTTCATATTCAAGCGTCATATAGACCAGCTTCGTTCGACAGATGTTGCAAGTAACGACTCATCAGACGATCACCAGCCACTTATGAGTACGCCAGATGAGGATCAAGAAATTTATCACCCAAATCAAAAATATCACCCAATTGTAGTACCAAGCATTTCATCAAATTTACCGGTTATTGACAGATTGCCTAGCAGTTCTATAACTCCAACAGAAGAGTCTACTGAGAGCGAAGAACAACCAACTTCGAGCCAGACTACAGAAGCTGAAGAGAATCAACAAAACAGCCGGCCAACACGAAGAAATCGTAAACCACCTCAGTACTTAAAGGATTATGTTAGAGACTGATTGCAGTATTCAACTAATAAAAATTTTAAGTTTCAAAATAAGTGAGGGAGAATTGTAGTATCCAAAGTACAATATAGCATCTTGCATATCTAACATCTTTAATGTAATACACATCTGGCATCACTGTGTATGCAGCTGTCAGAGATATAAAAATCACATCGTCATTCTTTTTTCGTCCATCTTAGATTTTGCAGCTAAACCATTGTCATTAATAAATTTAGAATTAAATATATATATTTGAAGTATTAAATCGTGCCTTTTATTTCAACACCAGACTTTCAAAATACAGCAGTTTATTTCGTGAATGGTAACACTTAGCTCATGTCTGATTTGACAGATAATTAGTTTTAGCCTTCCGCTGAACGAATATGGTTGTGTATACGCTTGAACAGCGCTGGGAAATATTGCGACATTACTTTGAAAATCATGTTAATGTTGCAAGGAGTGGCCGTTACAGTCAATGGCGATCATTATCGGGCCATGTTGAACGAATTTTTGTTTACAAAAATTGAAGAGGAGGATATTGGCAACATTTGGTTTCAACAGGACGGCGCTACGTGCCACACAGCCGAAGCTACACTCGATGTTTTGCGCCCTGTTTTTGAAGATCGCATTATCAGCCGCAGAGCTGATGTCGGTTGGCCACCTCGGAGCTGCGATTTGACACCGTTGGACTATTATTTGTGGGGTGCCGTCAAAGATAAGTGTTACGCCAACAAGCCAGAGACAATTGACGCTTTAAAGGACAATATTCGCGAAGCCATTGGTGTAATACAGCTGCACACAATCGATAATGTGCTTAAAAATTGGAAAGATCGTGTAGGCTACTTCATGGCCAGCCGAGGCAGCCATTTTAATGAAATTATTTTCCATTATTAACCGGAAGGATTGTACTTTCAAATAAAAAAAAGAAATTTGAGAAAATATTCAGTAGTTTTTTTTTTTTATAGCATTTTCAAAAAAAAAAAGTTATTTGGCGGACCCTTTATTATCAGAGGAGATTAAGCAGAAGATGAGAGACGAATATGATATCCAAGTGTCAAAAATGCGTATGCATAAAATATTAATTTCCGGGATGAATGAAGAGCTTGAAAAGGATGTAATTATTGAAGCTATAAAGAAGCAAAATGATATTGATTGTGGTCACTTAGAATGTGTTAATGTGTATAAATCGTTCAAAAATTCAAGGGTTTACAATGCCTTAATCGAAACGGATGGGAAAGGTTTAGAGGTTAGAATGAAAAAACAAAAAATTAATATTGAGTGGGAGAAATGCCTAGTATATGAAAGATGTCATGCTGTAAGATGTTTTAAATGCTGGGGTTTTAACCATACCTCAAAAAAATGTAAAAATGAAACGCAAATCTGTGCAAAACGCAGCGAAAGCGGGCACCCATACAAAGATTGTAAAAGTAATATACTTTGATATAAACATCATATATAAACATCATAAATATCGTTTAGATTTATTGGTAAAATACCAGAATATTGTGATTATGGGTGATTTTAATTTGAACCTTTTTAATATAAATAATTCACAGCTTGTACTTTTGACATGTCAGCGTTTAGGTTTGACTTATCATCATAACAACCTGCCTACTCATTATGCTTCTGGGATATCTACATCTTTGCTTGATTTTTTTATTTTAAATCCGTCCGTTTCAATTCAAATATCTGGCCAAATGCATTTCCCATCATTCATTCATGTATATCAGTGTTAGTGTACCTTTGATATCGAATGAAGAATTTGTTGAATTCAGGGTTATAATAATCTAGATTTAAATATGCTTGAACAGCATGTTCTTCATTTCGATTTTACTAGTTTCTATGATAATCCTAATGTAGATAACCAACTTTCAAGCTTTATGGCTTGTATAAACCATTTACACTCTTTGGTTCCTATAAAAAGATTTAGGATTGCACCGGCTAATGAAAGTTAATTTAATACGCCACTGATAAATTATCATCTGTCACTTAGAGATTTGGCATTTAAAGAATATCTCAGAGTACCCTCATGAGAAAATTGTAAAGCTCGTAATCGATCCAAGACAGTGATTAGAAATGCTAAGCGTATGGCTCATACGAATATGGGATGTGGAAGATGTTCAGATCCAATAGGTGTTTAAATACAGTTGACTCTGTAGATGATTTGAATCCGGATTAATTAAACATGGAGTTTTCGCATAACAGAACAGTTGATTTATTCGACCCCTTTGATTCAAATTTAAATTTTTGTGTTAACGATTTCTCATTTCGTAACATTGATTTTGAAGATATGCGTATTGCTCTTTCCAAAATCAAGTCTAATGCTTCCGGTTCTGATGATTTACCTCTAAAATTTATCAAAATAATTTTTCCTTTTATTCATGGGCAACTTTTGTATCTAATAAATAATATTTTTACTAATTCTAAATTTCCTTCTGATTGGAAAATTGCTAAGGTAATCCCTATTAGGAAGAAAGATTCTCGTCACGAGTTTAGACCAATTTCGTTGGTTCCTGTCTTGTCGAAAATTGTTGAGCACGTTATTAAGGATCAGGTTATGATGTTTTTGAACTAGAAAAACTTGCTTAATTCTTTACAATCAGGTTTTCGTACAGGATATAGAACGACTTCGCTTTTAATTGGACACACGGACTCTATTAGACGAATAGTGGATAAGGATAATGTGGGAGTGTTGTTATCTCTAGATTTGTCTAAAGCCTTTGATAGCATTAGTCATGCGATCTTAATACATAAGATATGCAATTATTTCGGTTTCTCTTATTCTTCTTGCAAATTAATTTTTTCTTATTTGTCTGGACGACGTCAGTTTATTCATTGTAATGACTCGAATTCGGAGTGTTTAGATGTAACCAGTGGAGTACCACAGGGCTCAGTTATAGGGCCTTTACTATTTTTGTTATATATGAACGACTTTTTTGACATACTTCATGGTTATGAGTGTGATGCTTTTGTCTTTGCGGACGATATACAACTTTTTTTTCGGGCCATATTCAGCTCATTGACGTTTTCGAATATGACATGAATTTGCTTTTATCTAATATTTCTGCCTGGATGATAAATTGTAATTTGATTATATAAACTTTACCAATACAAAAGCTATGCTTTTTAAACCACATAACACTGAAGTGGATGTATCTATTACGATTAATACCGAGCTTATTGAATTCGTTGAAGTTATGAGATGTCTAGGTGTTTTAATAGATAACAATCTAGAATTCGGTCGACATATAACCTGGTTAAGTTCCAAAAATAAATTTTACCCTGCGTAGATTATATTCCCTAAATCTTTATTTGCCACTTTCTATTAGAAAACGCATAGCACATTCATTATTAATGTCCAACTTATTATACTGTATTGAAGTTTTTGCTGGGTGTAGTGTTGATGACTTCAATAAATGTAATTTACTGTTTAATAAAATAATACGTTTTGTTTACAAATTGAAGCAATATTTTCATGTTTCGAGGCATATTTCTGATTTTTTGGAATGCAAATTTAACAATTTTGTTCGAATTCGATTGCTATTATTCTATCATAAAGTCATGCTCTCTAATTGCCCTGAATATGTACATAGACATTTTATACTCTTGAACACTCAAAGAACCCTCAACTTTTATATCCCATTAGAAATTATATTATTCATGAACGATCATTTCATGTTCGTATAGTATTGGAACCATTTACCCTTACCACTTAGATCTTTTGATCTATCTTTAAAAATATTCAAGTGTAAACTTGTAGAATATGCTTCTGTATTTTTTTCAAAAATTCTCTAAACTGCAATACATTTTGTCATGTGAGTTTATGCCATATTCTTTAATTCTTTTAAACTTTTTTCTTAAATTTTTGTAAGTTAAACTTGCTATATACAAACTGTTTTATAGTGTTAGAAAATAGGATATTTAAGGTTTTATAGTTTTAAGTGACATAATGAAGTTGATTGTTAATGTTGGTCTACCAACTATACCCAGCCAGAAATTGCCAATGGTCTGAAAAATCAAGCACTGGCAGAGCACTGTTTGCCAATGGTCCAACAAATAAAGTCCTGGCAAAGCACTGATTAACAACGCTCTCCCAATGTTAGTAAAAAGTGCTTTGCCAGTACTTAATTAACAAAATTTACAACAGTAAAAATAATAAAATCACTGGCACAGCCCTAGCTTAGAACGCTCTACCAACGTTTGTACAAAGTGCTGTGCCAGTACTTGATTTAATGCATGTACTTGTTTTTAAATAAGTTAGCAGGGTTTAATAAAAATAACAAATGAATAGTATTTTTTAAATTTATTTTACATTGGTACTTTAAAACTTAATTCTTTTTTCTTTTTTTTAAATCTTAAATGAATTTAAAATCAACTAACCATAAGCATATGGTATTCAAATCAAATTCATACACTAAAAAAAGTCAGTCAAGTCAGCGCCATTTTTGCTCAAAGGATCCTTGTAGAAAAATTGCGAATTTAGCGTGTTTAAAAACTTTTTTAATCTATACCTTTATAAAATTTAAAATTACAAGATTCGAAAAATTCAAAACTAAATTGAAATTTATTTGAAGTTAAGAAAATTAAGGTCTTCTATTATAGTCAGCACAAAGTATAGTTTTTGTACTAAAATTTTACTTAAGACATTTATTTTCAAATTTCTTTCTTTAGTAAAATTGTAGTAAAAAAGTCGTACTTGGTGCTAACTTATCACAAAGTCTTTACTTAAATGAATTACAAAGTAGGACTATACAGTTCAAAAATAAATCTCGTTTTCATATATAAAATTCTTAATTTAATTAAAAATTTTAATTTCTAATTAAAAATTTTCGAATTTCAAATATATGAAATCAATTTTTTTTTCGAAAATTTCACAATTTTTAGTTTAAAAATTTTAATTTACCTAATTTTAAAAGAAAATCTTTTTTATAAATTTCAATTTTCTCTATGAAAAATTACAAGTTCACAGTCAGAATACAAATGATTTTTTTAATTGAATTTTATTTTAATTTATATTGCAGAAATTTAATTTGTATGTTTATTTTTTTACATAATTTTATTATTTTAAATAATAAAAAAAAAAAATTATGAAAAAAATTAAAATAAGTATACTGTTTTTTTATTAATTTATTATTTACTTTATTAGTTGTTTTACCAATGCTTTGCCAACGTTTTAAAATTACGATTTTGGTACTGGCGAAGTACTCATTACCAGTGATTTGCCAACGTTTTAAAAAAGACACGACCAAGCCCTGTCCGGTGTTATCATTTTGGGGTTGGCAAAGCACTTATTTTATCATTAAAAAAAACACTTTATTCGTTGTTCTACTAATGCTTTGCTAACGTTTTAAAATTATGATTTTGGTACTGGAGAAGCACTCATTGTTAGTGCTTTGCCAACGTTTTGAAAAAGGAACGGCCAAGCCCTGCCCGGTGTTATCATTTTGGGGTTGACAAAGCACTTAAATCTTCAGAAATCCAACGCTCTGCCAACGCTCATACCACCGTTGAAAGCACTGGGCCAATACATTGCCGTTCGTATTTTTCTGGCTGGGTAGTCTCATATGAGTACAATACTATCATCACATTTGTTCATATGCTATCATTAATCTACATATTACCTCAATTTTCGTTAATGTTAATAAATGAATCTATATATGATAATTCATACATACGAACATATGTGATTACTTTTAACCGGGTAGTTAGAAACATATTCAGACACAAAATCATTCAAAAACTTTTCATTGGACAAGTGAACAGCTTCGGAGCCCTTTTTGAGTCGAACACACATCTTTTCCTTGCGGAGAATACGCTCCAAAATTTACCTTCTAGTTTTTGTTTTACGGCTAATTAAAGTATTTTCATATTCTCAATGCTTAGGCGTTCATATATACGGAACGGTTTATCACTGTTAAAACCAACTGCACGCATACACACAGTACCCCTTAGTCCTCTTACGATATTTCGAAAATGCCTTTACTGTATACAATTTTACTATTACGACCGTTTTATTTTCCTATGAGGACTTAGGACGTACTCTAAAAATATCACATATTTGAGGGGCCAAAAATAAGTCGACAGACTTGATTAAAGATGATTTTTAAGTTTTCCGATTTTTCAAAATTAATAACAAAATAATTGCATCTGTAGAAATGTCATTAACTGCAGTTGCTTTATTTTTGTTATGATATCGTTTATTTTTTTTTTAAATGTCTCAATTTCAATTGCTAGTTTTTCAACTGTAGCTAACTCACTTTCAATCGATGCAATACGATCCTCTATTTCATTAGCTCTTCCTGTATGTTTTTTATTTCACTTTCAATTTTATTTATGAGTTTTTCTGCCACTGACTGCAGTAAGCTCAATACTTAGCCGAGTAAAGAGTTGTTCAGAATGCAATTGTATTCTTTCATCCAGACATTTCATTGGTTATTGTTGCTGTACCGTTATCCAGCTTTTATGCTTTGAAAGCCGGAGAAAAAGTTTGAGTTTTTAAACGAAGTAGGTGCGGGACATTTGGTAGCAGGGGAAGGCATTTATTTATTTTTATATCTCGCTTTGTGTTATATTCGTTTAATATTTATTTTTTTTGTGATTTAATTCTTTGTTTTTAATCAGAAATAGATTCACTTTTTTGCACAGATTATACAAGCAAGGCGTAGTAAAAATTATAAAGTTTATTTTTATTAAAATTAATTTTTAAATAATGGTTTAATTTAGAAGTTATTGACCAAATTTAACAGAGAAAATTTTATACAAATCGTTTGTAAAAATTTTGCAAAAGCGGCATTAAATTTGTTAAAAATCAATTTTAAAGATAGCGTTTTAGAAAAAAAAAAAATACAGTGGACTCGCAGAAACGTGAACATCCAGTAACATGAACGTCCCAGAAACATGAACACTTTTTTTTACATTGACTATTCCAAAACGTTAACAAAGTTCAATAGCTCTAAAACGTGAACACATTTATTTATTTTATTTATTTATCTGTATTTCCATACAACAAGACATACATATTTTAATTATAGTATGGAACTAGAAGAAGTTATAGTAATACAATTTAATACAATTTAAAAAATAAAAAAAAATATGACAAATTTTAAAAATAAAAAATTAAAAACAGTTTTAAAAAATTACAAAGTTTAACAATATTTAACAATAGTGCAAATTAATTATTAATTTTAGTTTAAAGTGTGTAGTTACGTTGTATTATTGCTCAAATGTTTTGTTATTTCGGTTTTAAAAGTGTTTACGTTGCTGCTTGTTTGTGCCCTATTCGAAAGTCTGTTCCATAGATAGATCCCGTTATAGTAAAATTGCCATTCCGTTATCTTACTTCTGTGTGCAATAGGTATAACCTTATTCCCCCTGTCGGACCTTGCAAAAGTTATCCGATTATATAAATATGACGGTACTTTTGTATACACGATTTTGTGCAGAAGCGTAAGAGTCCTGATGTTGACCAGATTATTAAAAGTCAAGTTGTAAAGTTTTTTACTTAAGGTTGCAATTCTATCAATAGTGTGAAGACCAAATACATATCTAGCAATGTTATTGAAAAGGGTATTTAACTTTTGCTTACTAGTGGAATCACAATTAGCATAAACTTCGCATCCATAAAGAAGTACCGGCATTAAATAAGTTTTAGCAATTTGCATTCTAATATTAGATATGGAGTGCAAAAGTGTGTTGCCCACAGAGTACGAAGCATTGAGTACGTTTTACCTACTACAATATTAACGTGATTATCCCAACTGAGCGTGTTGTTAAATGTAATGCCCAAATTCTTTGCTGAAGTTACGATTTCAATTATTTCATTGTTAATACGAATGTCAACGTTAATATTTTGTTTTAAAGATTTTTTACGGATTATTAAACATTTAGATTTTTGTGGGTTCAGGCATAGACCATTTCGTGATGCCTAGCAATAAATGCTGTCAAGATCAGAATTAAGCTTGCATACATTTTCATTTATAGTTTTAAGCGATGTGTTGATGTATAGCTGCACGTCATCGGCATATAAATGAATTTTACTATGGGATACATTATCAGGTAAGTCATTAACTTACAAAGAAAATAAAAGTGGGCCCAGAATTGAACCTTGTGGTACTCCCCGGGTAACAGATAAAGCTCCAGAATAAGAATAAATTAAGAACACAGATTGAGAACGATTATCAAGGTACGATTTAATTAATGATACTGATGTGTCACAGAATGAGAATTGATAATAGAGCTTTGAACAAAGTAATGAATGGTCAACAGAATCAAAAGCTTTTGAGTGATCTAAAAGAACCAAAAGTGTTAAATTCCCACCATCAATAGAACAACGTATATCTTCAGTAACGTCAATTAAAGCTGTGATGCAACTGTGTTTCTGTCGAAATCCGGATTGCTTGCTGGTGAGCAGATTATATTGTGCTAAGTGGTCACTTATCTGTTTATGTATTATTTTCTCAAAGACTTTGGACAGAAATGGTAAAATTGCTATCGGCCTGAACTCAGAATTATGCCCGTAATTTCAAGCAATAGATACCTACCGGTGCTTAGATACCTACCCGATTTTGTTCGTGTACACGGTAGGTATCTAAGCACCAGTAGGTATATATTGCTTGAAATTACGGCCATTAGACTTTGAAACTGGTATTATTTTTGCATGTTTCCAGTTAGTTGGAAAGACACTAGTCATGAGGATGGTGTTAAATAAATGAAAGATGAATGGTAACAGCTGAGGAAGTAGGATTATAAGAAATTTTGGGTTGATGTTATCATAGCCAATAGCATTAGACTTAATCGAAATAATATTTTGTAAAACCTCAGATTCATTTACACAGCAAAATTCAAAAATGTCACTGCGGTTATGGTTATTATCAAAATTATAGTTGTGCTGTCCAAGAGCAGGAATAGGTATTCTTGTAAAAACATCATTGAGTTCATCTGCACTATATTTGCAGATAATGTTATTATTTTTGATCTTCCCAATACCTATTTCACGTATGGTTTTCTATTTACTTTTTCCATCAATTGCGTTACTAAAACGTTTAGCATAATATTCCGATTTAGCCTTTCTAATTTGACGATTTACTTCAATTCTACCTTTACAAAATTCTTCTTTGAGCTCAGGTGTCTTAAATTGTTTCCAACGCGAGTAAGCTCTATTTCTTTTTTCAATTAAAAGTTTAATAGACACTGTAAACCAAGGTCTAGTAGTTTTCTTTGTTGTTCTTGTTTTTATGGGGACAACAAGGTCATATATATGCAAAAGATTAATTTCCAAAAAGCACAGCTGGTCATTAACAGACGGCATGTAAAAATGGAATCCCAGTCAATATTATAAAAAATTTCAGCCAAAAATTGATAATTGATATTTTTAAAATCACGATACGAAAAAGTTTCGACTTTATGTTTCAAATGAAAATCATAAGTTATAAAAATTAAATCATGTCTAGAAAAGCATGATGCCGCCAGTTGATCATATAGCAGCACTTTGGACACATCATTAACAAAGAAGAGATCAATTAGAGTACTCGCAGTGTTGGTGAAATGAGTAGGTAAGTTACAATTAACAGATGAAAGACCAATGTGTAACATTGAATCAGACAGATCAGTAGTTTCTAATAAATCTGAGTTGAAATCACCAGCAATTATTAAATCAGTACAAGAAGTTGTTAATTGCTCAAGCATTTCCAAGAAAGTGGAGTAATCTACACGTTTGTTATAATGGTATACACAACCAATCATTAACTTATTCCCTTCGGTTAATATATTTACAAATAAGTACTCAATTTCCTCACCATCACCAAATTGACGTACAAAGTTTAATTTAATTGTGTCCTTAATATATATTGCCACACCGCCAGCACGAGTTTTCTTAGTATTATGCTTACGATCCGCTCTATAAAGTCTGTAGCCATTAAGGTTTACTATGCTATCAGGAGTTTCTCTTTTAAGCCAAGTCTCAGAAACACAAATAACGTCCATTGATGAGTTTTCAAAGACTTGTCTAAATTCATCAATTTTATTGTTTAGACTTTGTGCGTTAATATGACACATCTTGACACCTTCAATTTGGTTGGCTAAGATACGATCCATGTTAACAATACCATCATTGGAACTGACAGTTAAACTATCCAAATTTGGAGACATCATAAACGAATAAATAAAATGCAAAACTAACAGCAACGCAAAATATATAAAAGTATTTGAACACTTGCAAAATATCGGTAAGTTTGTTAAAACATGAAAAAAAATAAAAAATAGTGAAAAAGAGATTTTAAACAATAATTAATGTATAAAATAATAAAAATAAATACAATAATGACAAGAAATGATGTTATTAGGGGAACAATTAACAGTTGCCACATCCTATTCATGAAAAAACTGCTTAATTTGCTCCAGGAATTCAATCAGCACCGGTTCATCAGTCGATAATTTTTTTACATACACCAGACCACGTAAAGTATATGTACTTTGGATTTTTACGTTCTTTTTTCAGATTTAGCACCTGCCTAAATATGTTGTAATTATAGGGTGTTAAATTTTCGTTGATATAGATAGGTTCATCACTAACAAAACCTGCATTTATTAGCTTTAGAGTAACAGGCAAATTTTCATTTTTGTTGTCCCGCCGATATTTTGCATTGACCCTTAGCAGATAGTTTTTATTATAGGGAGAAAATAATTTGATGACAATGACTTCATCGTTTGGAGTATATGGTTTGTTATCTTTATATATTTTATTAAGTCGATACATATTATCAACCTGAGGCGCCACGATCTTATAGTAAACACATTTTCTAACTTAAACAGAAAAACTATTTAACTCTTTTCCTGTATCTCCGAATCTAGGAATTTTTTATATCAAAATTGTTTTAAAACGTATAGAAGAAAATTTAAATAGAATTAGCAGTTATTTTTATAGCAAATGTATTAGAAATTAAAGACTGTTAAATAACAAAAACGTATTAAAATCAATAATTTGGGTATGCAAAAATTGTCTTTGATTCTGGATTTGGTCTATTTAAAAAGTCCCAGAATCAAAAGTTTTCTAATAGGAAAATTTCTTAAAATGTTAATATTTTTCTATAGGCAAGTGTCTGAATATTTAAAAAATTTGTCTAAGAATGTAGGTTTGAATTTAAGTATTTTTCAATATAAAAATATTCAAAATCTTTTCATATTTTATTTTTTTGTTAAATAATAAATATAATAATTGGTTCTGAAGTATGTACTTGGAATAGAATTTATTCTAAGTGGATCAATTCTGTAGTAAAATAGTTTAAAAAATTCCAATCACAAACGTGAACAAAATCAGAAACGCGAACACCCCTTGCAAAAATTAGTTCAAGTTTTTGAGAGTTCTCTGTATTTATTTTTTTAATAAAAAATTTGTTCGCTTACGCAAAAATTTGTACAAATTTGTGCAAGTTTTTACTGGAAATTAACTATGGAAGAAGTTAAAAAACATTTTAAATTCTTTTTGGTTGACAATTTCAATTAACTTTTATCTTTTCCATAATGACCAGTTGATTTTTTTTAATATTTAAAACCAGCTCTATTTTACTAATTCTTACAAATTTTCCGTTCGTTTACTTTTTTGAAAATTTGTCTTACTTTCTGTAATCTTATTACTGAGTAATTTTTACTGGAAAAGTAAGCGAACACAGTTAAAGATATTAATACAAAGTAAACGCAAATTTTTAGATAAATTAACATTCTTTCAAAACAGAATAATATTAATGGCATTAAAATATACATATTATTTTTTTTTAATGTGTCATTTTCATATGCATTATTTCGTGAATTATGCTCGTATATCGATAGCTGAGACTCAAAGTGTTAATTTTTCATCTTTTTCTATTACTTTTATCAATCAAATCGTAATCATTAAAAAAATCAATATTTAATTTGTCTTGCTACTTTCAGGTTTTAGCGTTTCAGCTAACGATATACAGTTTTTTAGTTTTTCTTTATTGTTTTAAACATACAGTGCCGAAAAAAAGTTTTCACACAGCAGCAAACTTTATTTTGAATATTTTATATTTTTTAAATGAAAGCCTTTAGCCCGATTATGTATAAAATAAAACAAAATTATTTATTAACTTATAGAATATTTAAATACAACAAAAAACTTATTCTAAGTATGTGATATTATAAGAAAAAACTAAATATGTAATTCAAAGCATGATTTTAGGCTGACAAAAGTATTCTCAGTTTTAAATGTTTGGACAAAAAATAAAATTTCACATGATTTAATACTTTCTGGAGAAGCCTTTCTATGACTTCTTTTAATCTTCTAGGCAATTTCTTCGTAACATCAGCTCCAATATTTTGCCATTCTTGCTACATTTGAGTCGTACTTGTGATATGGCGATTTTTCACTCGTATGCCCAATGTATCCAAAAGATTTTCAATTGGGTTCATGTCAGGGGTTTGCGGTGGAGTTGGTAGAATGTTGGGAAAATGATGAATAATCTACATTCTCACGATATTGGCTGTGTGATTGGGGTCGTTGTAATGATGAAAGTATAAGCTGTCACCAAGTCCCAGCTTCTCGACGCTTTGCAGTAGGTTTTTCTTTAAAATATTTAAGTATGTCATTTTAACCCCTCCACCACCATGGTTGACTGTACTTACTACATTATTTTTTCCAATTCGGTATTTGGCTTCCTCCAAACTCTTGTTCTACCGTCCGATTGAAAAATATGAAATTTGCTCGAATCGGAAAACAATACGCCGTCCCAGAAGTCTTCAGTTTTATTTTTGTATTTTTTTTTTTTTTTTGCTTAAACGTTTAGTTTTATTAACATTGCTTTGTTTTATTAACCTTTTAAACGCTTTGTGTTATTAACCTTGTTTATTAGAGGGGTTTTTTTTTAGCAACTTGAGAGCTGCAACCAAAGTTCTACGCAGTTTTTTGGGTGGATTTTTTTACCATACTACTCAAAATATTCTGCAGACAATTCAGTAGATGTAGTTTTTGGATTCTTTTTTATTTTTCTTATGATTTGGGTTTCTTGGGTGATTTGGGTTTCCAGTACGATGGAAACTTGTAAAATCTGAAGACCTCCTTTATATTCTAACAATGCTGGCTACAGTAAATCGGATTCTTTTCTCTATTCCAAAATTTCTGCATATGACTTACTTTTTTTTATAAAGTTCCAAAATAATTTTTGTTTCAGATTCTGTGGTTTCCTTTTGTTTGCGAATCATTGTACTAAACTAAGCTTTTAAACAAAACTTTACTAAATTAAAACAAAACAAAATATTTGTAACGGTTGCTTTCTACATTCCTTAACATAAAGTATTGCCATGTCGAAAAAATGTGTATATATTTATGTATTTTTAAAACTCAAAACTGTAACTGTGTGAATTCTTTCGTCCACCTAAAATCGTACTTTGAATTAAATTTTAAATTTTTTTCTTAAAATATAACATACTTAGGACCGATTACTGAATGTCCAGTTAAAATTTAACAAACAGTTAAATTGAACATTTATATGGGAAACAACAAAAAATCTATCAGTTAAGGTCCCAGTTAGTAGCTAACGGGACATTCAGGAATTGGGATTTATTATTAGTATTTCGTTGTATTTCAATTATTAATAAGTTAATAAACAATTTTGTTGAATACATTATCGGCCTAATGGCTTTCATTTTAAAAATATAAAAGATTAAAAATAAAGTTTGCGAATACTTTTGTCGGGCATTGTATATTTTTTCTATTAAGGGGGGACATGACATTGGCCGTTTTTTGAAATCGACTTTTTTATAATTTTGTATTTTAGTAAATATTCTTAAGATTCTAAGAATAAAAATTTCATGGAAAAATTCCTACGAGTTCAAAAGTTACAGCCGGTTTAGTGAGAGCGCATTTTTAATTTTCGCGCTACCTACGTACGGCAGCTGGTATATACTTGTTTTACTTGCTACCTGTCTTTTGGTGGTTGTTATTTCGTACCTACTTGAAGGGTGGTACCCAAAAGAAGCCCGAATTGCTAAACGATTGCAAAAAACTGTAAGAAACAGCACAACACAAGATAACGAAGGCATACAATACAGTACGAAGCAGGCATTACAGATTGAAGGTAACCTTTTTTTCTTTGTTCACAAACTTTGAACGCGTTTATCTCGAAACCATGTTTTTAGTACTGGTTGCGGCACTAGCGGGTTCATTTTTTTGACGATTTTTTTTTTTGTATTTTTTAAACTTGATTCGCTATCGTATGACACGAGCTCTTTTTTAAATTTTTTTCGATTTTTTATGAATTTTTAAAGTCAATATTTTTTTTTGAAAAAACACACTTTTATATTTGGAACATCACCAAAACATAACCAATTTTGTTAAGATTTAAAAAAGTATTTTTTTTTCAGATCGGACAATTTTTGCAACTCCCAGCACTGCAACCACGAGGCCCCGTTTTTTTCTCTGCCACCAGTTTGGAGCTCTATAAAACCATGTAGGAGTGAAAAATATATTTTTTTGAGTTTTTTTTCTTGTAATTTGTTCAATTCTCTACAATAACAAACAATCAAAAACAAATTTTGGAAAAAATGTTTGTTTTTGACTGAGTTATGAATTTTTAAAAAAAGGTCTGTTTTCTCTGCCGCGAATGTAATTCTAAATTGTTTCGGGTCGGCAATTTCAATTATCTTTTATATTTTCCATAATGACCAGTTGATTTTGTTTTTATA
This sequence comes from Delia radicum, assembly GCA_021234595.1. Taxonomy (NCBI): domain Eukaryota; kingdom Metazoa; phylum Arthropoda; class Insecta; order Diptera; family Anthomyiidae; genus Delia; species Delia radicum. The sequence goes on from CM037853.1 coordinate 180,215,822, forward strand.
TTTGGTATTTAAAATCAGCTGCTCTATCTATTTTACCACTTCCAAACAACACACAATTTTTATTTTTCCAGTCAACACTCATAAACGGTACACAGGTGCGAATACGCACCTATCGAACTTTCTCATGCCAAATCCTCGGCTCTCCTCAGGCCTTTGGACTGTGTATGTGTGGTGAATTTTCACGAGTACAGACATATTTAACGTAAAGGGAAGAAACATTAAATGTACTTGTAGAAAAAGTTACAGCGTTTAGAAACGGTTTAAAAATTGGGAAATTTATAGAAATTTTTTTAAAAGATTATTTTAACGTTAACAAGTTTGAATTCGTTATCATTACAAATAAAGCATAAATTTTACGGTAAAATTCCAATTAATTGACCCCAAAACAATCTAAAAAACATTTTTTTTTCACGAATTAAAAATGTTCATACAAGAAGTCGATTAATCGACTTTTACTTGGAAAAAAGTCGAAAAGTCAAAAAGTCGACTTTTCAAAAAACGACAACGTCGAAAAAAAATTTTTTTTTCAGGTAAGACCTCTGCGCTTCGTTTAGGGCATTTTGGAAAGGTAAGAGGTAGGGCTATATTTTAAGATAAACATAATAAATAATAAGTTATCTGCCATCTGACAGAGCAAATTGAGGTTATGTGCACGTTCCTATGTCTTTTTTTCCCATTTTTTTTAAAGCTCTGTATCAATTTGCTCTCTGCAATTTTACTCTACTACCTTCCGACCACCAATCCGAAAATTTTCAAACCGCTGCCATTTCGCACCCTTGCATTTTCGGGGATTGTCGTAGTGGACATATTTTCATGAAATGAGCCAAGGAATACGATGGTGAAATTCGGCGGGTCATGACTGAATCACCCTGTATACTAAAAAATGTTAATTAAAAACACATCTTGAAAACTGTTTCTCTTAAGACCAATTGGCATCATAAAACCCTTTTTACCTGACCCAATTATGTAAGATGTGAATACGAGGACACATTAGAAGAAATATATGAATAAGGGCTAACTTTTGAAGATTTTCTGTTTAGGAGTTATGAACATAACATACCAGTGTTTGGTATCGTTGAAAAGAAAATTACCTGTAGAATTTAGCCATCTTGGTAAAACAAAAAGGTAAAAATTTCAGTTTTTGCTTAAATGAAAATTTTCACTATTCAATAAAATATTTATTAATAACCATAATCCAATGATTTTTTGGATTTAACTAGACTTTAAGGTCAACAAATCGAAACAAATTTCAGAAATTATGATTTTCTGAAAACAATCCCACAATTCCTAAAAATAAAAAAAAATTCCAAAAATGGGATTTTTTTCGTTTTTTGGTGCCATGTCGTCATTTAAAGCGGGGATTGGAAATGACTTACACACTACATTAGGTATCTGTTGGAGTATCTAAAACCGGTTTCCACTACCCAATTGGAGGCGTGCACAAATTTTAACTGGGAGTTAAAGTTGATATTTACCTCAAAAATATGGCAACTTTGGAAGCGGATGGGGGGAAAAGTATTTACAAATCAAAATTTTTTTTACCACAACTCGCATTTATATAAAAAGACCTTCCAGAAATGTATACATACTTTATATGTTCAGAAGAAAAATATTTGTCTGGTGCGATAAGAAGTTTGGTGCTTTTTGGGGAAAATATCGCCAAAATTTACTTTTTTTTTAATTTCTACTTTAAACTAATGTAATTTTTGACTGAAACAAGATATTGAACTAATTTTTTTTATTCAATCAAGAATTTTATTGGCTAAATAACCGTTATTTTAAAACGAAAATTGGAAAATCGGATGAGAAACAAAAAAAATGGCAAACACTCAAAATTTTTTATGAAAAAAGTACCAAACTTTGGGCAGCCATTTTGCCGCCCCCAAAGGGTCTGGAAGGTACAAAATCAAAACTTAAACTCCATTTTACCACAAGTTAACAAATGGCCGAATTATTTCCACAAATTTTGTGATTTATCCCACTGTGAGACGTTGAGTACCTTGGATCTTCTTTAAACTTTATGTTCTTTGCTTTAACCATGTGTACAAAAAAATGTGGTTGTCTTAAATTTCAGACATGCCATAGAAAAACAAATAAATTTTTTACACCACTTTTTAACCCTTAAACGTCAGATTGGGCAGATAAAAAAATGCGTTTGTTTTTTCTTGCTCCTTTACAACATATGCGAAACAAATCCGCGAGTTCGGGTCGGGACACATTACTTGTAAGAAAAATGCAATAAAAATACACCTTTATGGTAAAATAAGTAAAAATATGTATTTATAGCAAAATATGCACAAACAAATCGATGTCATTTTAACGGAAATTCTTTGATTCTGAAAGATATTTTGTTAAACCTGTTCTCAGGCTTATTGGGAAAACGTGCATTTGCATGAACTTCAGGTCCCTGGTAATAAGCTTCAACTAATAAAGGGTCCGCCATCTAACGTTTTTTTATCAACTAGTGCTTATTTCGTGAATGGTAACACTTAGCTCATGTCTGATTTGACAGATAATTAGTTTTATCCTTCCGCTGAACGAATATGGTTGTGTATATGCTTGAACAACGCTGGGAAATATTGCGACATTACTTTGAAAATCATGGAAATGTTGCAGAATGTGTGCCGATACACTCAAAACTAGTCACTGTTTGGTGCGGATTTTGGTCCAGAGGCATAATTGGGCCATTTTTCTTCCAAAATGAGCAAGGAGTGGCCGTTACAGTCAATGGCGATCGTTATCGGGCCATGTTGAACGAATTTTTGTTTACAAAAATTGGAGAGGAGGAAATACAACTGCACATAATCGATGTGATGAAAAATTGGACCGATCGTGTAGGCTACTGCATGGCCAGCCGAGGCAGCCATTTGAATGAAATTATTTTCCATTATTAACTGGAAGGATTGTACTTTCAAATAAAAAAGAAATTTGAGAAAACATTCAGTAGTTTTTTTTATAGCATTTTCAACAAAAAAAAGTTATTTGGCGGACCCTTTATAAAATCAAGTTCAATATACTACCACATAAGGATGACATAGGACAAATAAAATGGGAGCTCTTGAAAAGTAAAAGTAAGATACAAAAATAAATAGAAAACAAAAATATTGTTGAAGGCGACAATAGAGGACTAATATACATTTAATTCAATGATATCATTTAAATCCCCGAAGTTTTAATTGTTTTTGGTTGAAAAAACTAAAAAAAACTTATTACATTTACAAAAGATTTAAAACTAAAATTCAAAAATCCGGCCTTACAGACAAAGAACATAAAGTTACAGGTTTGTGCGAAATTCTGTAACTTAAAAAACAAAATAAGAATTTTTAAAGTCGGTTAGGAATTGGGGTCTGAAATGTTATTTGCTCAAAAAAAAAAGCTTTTTGAAAACATTGTATTGTAACCCGAAAGGGAGTGTCTACAAAAAAAATATATTTTCCGAATTTCCAACAAAAATATCTACTTGTTGTAAGATTAGATTTGTTTATATACATAACTATTTGCAATGCCATGAATGAAAATAGGAGTTAATAAAAAAAAAAAGAATATATATACATAACTTACTTTTTCTATTAGAATATGATGAATTAGCATTTGTTTTTCGACCACGTCCTCTATTCTTGTTTACGGATTTTCTATTGTTACGGCTTCCATCGCTCTCCTGAGGCGATGAAGCCCGGGATGCTGATGGTGTACTTAGTTGAGAATCGCTTGTTTTACTTAAATATTTTGGTTTCTTAAGCAATTGATAATTAAACTTGGCACCGGAAGCCCGATCATTTGGAGTCTTTGGAGGTCTACCCCGTTTTCGACTTCCTCGGCCACTCATTTCTGGTATTGCTGAACAATATTACGCGTTTGTAAGAAAAAGTTTAACCACCTTCTAATTTTTAAAAATATAAGTTAATTATATTTTTAAGATACTAATAGTACAGTGCTAGGGAGTATGGTTTTCATTTAAAGATCTGTAATAGTCGTACGAAACAAATTTAAATGGTTATTTGTTTTATTCTGGAAAGTGATTTTCATTAAGGTTTACCTTAACTACACAATTATTATTTAGTTTTTAATACAATTTCTTTTTTTATAGTTCTATATCGCGACCTTTTCCGACAAACCAATGCACATTACGAACGTCCGCCATTGTGAAAAATAATTTACAACATTTTATTGTTTTATAAACTAAACAAATTCTAAAACATTCCGCAAAAAAATTTAACAACTTCGAGTTTGTGTAATTATGTATGTTGATAATAACTTTTATTTATATTTTTATTTGGCAATTTTCAACAAGAGAAAATTTTTCACTTCCAACTCTTGGCAGAATTCAGCAAAATTTGTATTTTAAATGTTGGCTGCATTGTAAACGTTGGCGTGATTTTTCTGAAACAGGGAAAAATATATGAGCGAGACAGAATTATAGTAAACGCATTAGAAAAAGATAAGTAAAACAATCCCAAATCGTTGCCATATTTTGTAAATAAAAAATATTTAATAAAAATATGGGTTTAACCTTAAAAAATTTTAAAGGTACACATACACTACGCAATATTCTTGTGCAACTTTTGCTATTGTGAAAAATATTACCGGTGCGAATGTCTTATTGAAAAGTTGTACAATATACTGGAAAAAATCAAAAAGGGTTTGATTCTTTTTTAAAAAATATTTTATAGTTCATTGGTCACATTGTGCAATTTTTATATCCATCCACAACAAAATAAAAGAGTGGTGCCATATTTTGTGCAAAAGTATTGTACATCTTATTATTTACTGGCAATGATATTTGCAATAATATTGCAAAGTGTATGGGTACCTTAAGGAACCAATACACAACGCAATTTTTTTGTGCAACTTGTAATATTATGCAAAATGCCACATTAAAAGGTTGTACAATATATTGGAAAAAATCAAAAAGGAAAAAATAGGTACCTTAAAGGTACGCATACACTACGCAATATTTTTGAGTCCTTTTTGCAATTGAGCAAAAAATTAACTGTAATAGGGAGTTCAGACTGCAAAATTTATGTACTTGAATAACGTTAATCCACCTTTTAAATCTTCATCGTTACCATATGCATTTTTATAATAACTTGACATCTAAACAATTACCTCTGTCAGTTTTATATACCAGGTGGGGACGATAGAGATCCGGCATAAGAGGAACAATGTAAATGGCTTGCTTCTCGGCGCGGTATTTTTCACGGTCGGCTAAGCCGATATTTTTAAAGCCAGTTTTAGGAGCTAGGCCAAAATTCCAGTTCGTTTTTTGAAATATTCAGTATAGACGTCACAAGTGGCGTATGGGCATTTCTCGTTCGCGATATTTTTGAAGTAAAAAATAGTAAAAAAAAACGTTAAAATTAGTTTTTTGTTTTAATTTTTTGATAGCATTTTAGTAGCACTATGTTTAGTGCAAAGGATTCACTAAAAAAAGTTTGACAGTTACTACATGACAGTTGTTTGGTCAGTAATCAGTAGTTGTTGGTTTAAACTGTAATTACATTTGTTTTTCTATGAAATAATACAAAACAACTATTTTGACAGTTATTTTATATATAACAGAAAAAAAAACAAATTTTAATAGTATTTAACTAAACAACTACCAAAAACAGTAATTTTTTAGTAAACAGTTAATTTTTGTTAGTTATTTAAAACTATAAGTTTGTGTCGAATTTTTAAAAATTCTCGTTTAGTTTATATTTTTTGTTATTGATATAATTATAGCTTGCAAATAATAAGAAAGTTTTATTGCATAAAAACTTCATAAGTGGAGTACCGTTTGGAATTTTACCTTTACATCCCAGTGTAGAAAAGTGTTACCATATAAGTGGTTATATAAGTACATATTTTGTAATGGCAAGTGCTTACAATTGTCTTTACAAATCTGATTACTTTTATATGTTAATGTCGCTCAAAGTAATGACATATTACTACACAGCTTACAAAAATAATGAGTCTAAAAACAAATTTAAAAAAGAAAAAAAAATTTTTTTTTTTAATAAAATGAGCACACACGAAATGAGAAGCAAGGCTCTACCATTAAGCGATAACGATATTATAGTTATTTCGGTAACGGTATTTTAAGGATATTGGTATTTTAGTTATATCAATAACGGTATTATACGGATATCGGTATTTCAATTATTTTGGTAACGGTATTTTAGGGATAACAATAGTCCGTAGAAGGGGTTTTCAGTCGATGACGGTATTTTAGGGGCATTGCCTGCCATCCTAATTTAAAAATCAAAAAATTAAAATTAAAAAATATGCATTTTTTCTATTTTTATTTTCTATATTATTTTCCCAATTATACTAATTTATGTTTTAAAAAGAGGTTAAAAATTGAGAATTACGAATAAACATCGTCAGAAAGTTAGTAATTGTATTTTCTGACATTTTTCTTTTCGTAATAAAACAATTAATTATACGTGTACATTTGAAAAATATTTTATTTATAAAATATATAAATTTATTATTAAAACTTTCTTATTTTTCTTCGATCTTTTTAAATAAATTTTTGTCTTTTGTTTTATTGAGCTAAAGATCCTTTATTTTATAATTATAATTATTTATTATTATTTATATTGGAAATAAATAATTATAATTATAAAATAAAGGATCTTTAGCTCAATAAAACAAAAGACAAAAAATAAATTTATTTTTAGTAAAACATGAAACATTGTTCTAAAAAAATATGCATGTTAATGCAAAATATGCAAAAATATGCATATATATAAAAATATACATCAAAAAATTCCAAAATATGCCATTTCGTTGCAAATTTGTTGATTCGCAAAGATGTTTGGTTAACATTGTTCTTCAGCTAACGACAACAAACATGTATTTACATGAAGTTCCGAGCCCTAGTTATTAGATATTCGAAGATTTAACTTTTTGAAAAACAGAAACCGACAATGCAAAAAAAAATCGTATGAAAACGGTTTTTGAAATGACTCGAACACTCCCAAAGGTTCACATACACCTTGCTATATTATTGCAAATTTTATTGGAACTGTTTGCGCAAATTTTTTTTTTTTTGATTTGATTTTTATTTATTTGACTATTGTTTAATATGTTACGAACGGTTTGTCCAGTGAGGTTTTCGGCTATAGAACAAGAGACGGCTCAGTAGGTCCCAACCCTCTCACTGGGGCGAACGCACAAAAAAAAAAATTAAATACAAAAATTCAAAAAAAAAAACAAACTGTAAATCATCACAAAACATAACACACGAAGATTCGGAGACGGATGTTAGTCTCACTTAGCCCTCCCAACCATGGTCATATGATGTACCACTCCAAATTTGAAATATGACCCCAAATGCCGCTTTTCTTTTACCCTCCTCGACTTACCATTATTGCCTTTACACCCTCTTCAAGTTAAGCCAACATACTTTTTATATTTTTCTTTCAAACAAAATTAAACAATTCTTTATTTTCCATAATCTTACTACCCTGAACAATTTTATCTAAATCTTAATATAAAAACAATAAAAATAAATTTTAAAAATATGATTTAAAATCACAAAACAATATAAATAAAAATATATAACGTTTTTTTTTTTCTATGTAAATTTTCCAAAATCAAAAATTTAAAACCGTAACAACACACATTAAATTAACCTCAAATAATTTCTAATATAATTGATCTACTCCTTTTTCCCTCAATCTTTAAACGATTTATTAACTAATTTTTTTTCTTTCAGGCGCCGATATAATTGCCCAAAACAATAGCGGTAATCACTCTTGATAGAAAAGTAAAGAAGAATCGAAGAAAACGAGAAAAGAAGAAAACGTTTGACAGATACAACAACAAAATGTATGGATTTGTTTTTTCTCGTTTTCTTCGATTCTCCTTTTCTTGATAGGAAATTTCTTTGACTCAAACCTTGAGTAATTTGTAGTAGAAAACAAGAAAAACTTTTTTTGGCAGAAGAACAACTGATTTTAAGCGTCACAAGATAATAAAAAAGAAAATAAGAGAAAAATCAAACAAAAAATGGACAGATGAGGAGACAAAAAATCTATAAATTTAATTATTTTAATTTTTTCTGATGTTTTTGGCATTTTGCTTATTTAACTTTTAATTACATTTGGTGAAAAACGTGTTCAGCCTAGAACAAATGTAAACAAAGATCAGCTGACAGTGTTGAAAACAAACTTGCTAAAAAAGACGCTCACTCTTTAATGAAAAAGAAATCGATAATGTTTCCTCCAAGAAAAAGTTTTCTATCAAGAGTGATTACCGCTAATAATTGTATGCCAAAAAAAAAACTTATTTGTAGCCTATTTTTATTTTATTCAGTAAATTCGATTCTTATTTTCTTTTTCCTAATACCTTTTCTTTTCTATCTTATAACTTTTGCTAATCCTTTTTAATTTTCTTTTCCCCCGCAGGGTTCAAATCTTCCAATTTCATTCAATATGGAGACCGCAATCTATCGGAAGCCTATCCTGAAGGATCTCCCTAAGGATATTTATATATATATATAAAGGGTCCGCCAAATAACGTTTTTTTTGAACTCCTGAACCAATTGGACTTTGTATGGCGTCATACCAAGGTCTTTATGCAAAATTCGTCTCAATGATGTCTCCGAAAGGTTCAATTGTTGAGAACGACGGTGAATTGATGTTGATGGCGCTTCACGCACACTTTCTGCCACAGCAGCAATATTCTCGGGTGTACGCACTGTTTTTGGCTTTTCACGCTTTGGTTTATCGATGAGGATGCCAGTTTCTTTCACTTTTTTCACAAGATAACGAACATACGGACCATATTCGTTCAGCAGAAGGATAAAACTAATTATCTGTCAAATCAGACATGAGCTAAGTGTTCCCATTCACGAAATAAGCACTAGTTGAAAAAAAAACGTTAGATGGCGGACCCTTTACAATTTTATATTTTCCTATTCTATTCACAAAAAAAAATTATTCGACCTTTCTATTATATTATTTTGGCTATAACTTTTTCTCTGACTTATTAAATAAATTATCCAAAATACGCACACTTTCCCATAACTGGGTACAAAGAAAACTAATTAAATTAAATAAAAGAGTACTTTAGGGCGGATATAAAAATATAAAAGGTACTGTATAAATCAAATACTTAAATTAACCCTCTTATACCCTACACAACTACTTATCAACTATTTCTAATTATTTTTACACAAATTAAATACTTTTTTGTTTTGAATTTATGATATTCTTTTGATTTAAAACTTTCCCTTCAATCTTACATCAACGAAAATTTATGTTTTTATATGACTCCACTAAGAATTTATTTTTTTTCTCAAATTATGTATTAGCAAAATTTTTTTAAATTTAACGGTTATTTAGTTCCGAAAAAAAGTTTTAAATCAAACCTAACTTTAAATTATAACTTTCTCTCTGGTCTTTCTTTAATCGTTTTAAAAGCTTTTTCTTTTTGTATATATCAAACCTAACTTTAAATTATAACTTTCTCTCTGGTCTTTCTTTAATCGTTTTAAAAGCTTTTTCTTTTGTATATATAATACCTATAAAGGTGCATATACACGACATGTATTTGTCATCTGACATGTCAAATTTTCAAGTCACATGTAATTGTGCATGTCTGTCAAAATTGCTGTTTTACATAAGGTTTATAATATTTGGTCACAAACGTACATGTTTTTTGCTTCTGACACAGTCTCTGTTTTTTTTCTGCAACAGCTGATCAGTGCGAAAATTTTATTAAAATAATTTTTTTTTTAAAAGTGATAGTCAAATGGAATCAAAGGATAATGCAATTGCAGTGTGTAGTGTAATTTCAATTATAACTGCAATGAAATCGAAATTAAAAAAAAAAGAAAAGAGGAAAAGAAACCGTTCTCTGTGGAGCCAACAATCAAGTCGATCTGGATTTCAACATGGCATGCTGCCGCAGCAAAATTTTTTTTTGCACCGCAAAATAGTTCAGCCATCTTAAATAATTTTTCTTTAAATGCGGACATACCAATTTGGGATATAATTATAAAACTTTTTATAAACATATATATGTACATAATTTTATTAAATGGGAAAATGTATATACATTTATTGGTATTGTAAAATGTTAACTCTAGCCGGCTAATGATTCCGTCAATAGGGGACCGCCGCTGTTTGTTTTCTCACGGCATGGATTTATGACAACTTTTTGTTTCATATTTAAAACAGCTGATGTCAGATGGTTTGTCAGAAGAAAATAGAGCACGCTCTAATTGAAATTTTGTCAGATGACTTTGCGTCTGACTTTTACAGAAGCAAAGTTAAAAAGGTCACACACGACATGTATGTATTTTGCAGTGGGAAATTTGACATGTCAGATGACAAATACATGTCGTGTATATGCACCTTAAGCTTTTCTTTTTTTTCTCTGTATACTAACAAAATCCTTTCTTTATATTACTAATAATCAAAAAATATATTTTTTTTATAAAACAATACTCAGTTTCCCTTCGATGTTTCTTTTCCTTCTTCTGGCACTTTATTTAGCATAAGACAAAACTTTTACCTGGCTATATACGGAATATTAAGGATTCTTTGGATATGGGGAATATGTTTTCACTCTTTTCTTCTGCTGCATAGTTATTTTTCCAGACCTTATCACAAATTTTCATCCCTGTTTAGTTACTCGTATATAAACCTAAATCAATTAGAATTTAACACCAAACACATTAAAATCTCATAATGACTTAACTTATCTTTTTTTTCACAAAAAAACTATAAATTTTATAAAAACTTACGTATTTTCCTCTTTCTTTCCGTATATAAGAAAACTTCAATCCTCCGGACTATTTACTGTTTGCCCTTATCTCTTTCACCAACCTTTCAAAGTTCTTTATATTGTTTTAAATTTTTCACAATTTAAAAATAAATGTTTTTAATAATTTTTTTTTTTACTTTTTACTCAAACACACTGAGTTTTTCTTTTCTTTACACTTGTAAAAATTCAATTATTTATTTGGTATTATACCTTTTTTATGAATTTATTAATATAATTTATTTGAAACAAGTGGAAGCATTAAAGTCCGATGTGCCGAATTTGGTATAAAAAAGATTAAATTCGGCTGTGCCGAATTTTTGGATACCCTCCATCTCGGTGTTTTCATTAACCAGGGAAGGTGCAAACAATATTAATATCTATATTCTTTGTAAACATAACAAAAATAATGTTGTTTTTATAAGTAAAACAAAATATGACTGATTGATTAATGTATTTGGGATGTTTCTAAAGAAAGAAATGTTTAATTAAAGTTTACTAAAATGAATCTGAAATTCTGCATGCTTATAACAGTGGGTATTCAAAGGTGAATGAAATGGTTATTCTGATTACCTAAAGAAGAACGTGTCGTGAAAAATAGATATATTTTTAAAGTACCCTTATGACGTTAAAAAAACTGTTGTAAAATTCGCCTGTTGTTTTGTATAAAAGAATCGCCCCTTTGCCTATATAATAATGAAAGTAATAAGGATTATTAAAATATATTTTTGGATCGTTACAAGAGATGCAATGAATACAAACGCATCAAAACAGTTTCGAATAATCAGAATTTTAGATAAATTTAAGTGAACAAAAATACGCTTGCGGAGACATACATAATGAAAAATTTATTAAATACCCGTTTACATTACAACACATGTGTTTATACTATACATCACATAAGTCAAAACGAAAAGTGTGATAAAATTAAGTTTGTCAAAAATTATAATAGAAAATCTTTCCCGTGTTTAGGGTGTTTTCGAGACACAAAAAATTAAAGAAACTGGTATTTCAAATTATTGTTTTCCAGCTTAGTTGCTTGTGCAATTCTCGTTTACGACTCCTAGAATAAGAACCCTAAGAAATTTTTCCAAAATTCGATTGGTTTTTATACATCAATACTTTAATTTAGATTATTTTTGTATTCATCAAAAAAAATTAGGGTTTTTAAGGAAAAAAATGCATATAATCAAAAGATTTTAAGATTAAGTATGCACCTTATATGTCTTAAATAAAATAGTTCTGAAAGTGAATGTCCTTTAAATTTAATGGGGTTTTTAATAAATGTAATTAGAGTGTAAGAGTTTCCTTGCAAATTTATTAAAGGTCGAAAATGAGAATAAGTAAAAATAGTGTACCAAATAAAGTTATGAATTTACATTGTTGAATTCGGGGATTTTGTTCCTGGATATTTTTTTGATCTGATAACGATTAATGTGTCTGGCAACTCTGGTTAATGCAGTCAAATAAATAAAGAATTTTAACTCAACTATTTCGTTCAACCTCTTTTTTTTAATTGATGATTTTTGATTTGTTGGGTTTAACGAAAAAAGGTATCTGGCAAGCCTGGTATCTGGAAAACAAAAGAATACTTTATAAATTAGCTTAAACATTTTTCGAGGTCTCTCACATTTGCACTCATATCCAGTGTTGCCAGGTTTGCAGAGCATAAAAACGTCAAATTTTCTAGAAAAAGTCGTCAAAATCGCCATCATATTTTGAAAAATCGTCAAAATAAAATATATTTGTTAGAAGAGGGATAAAGTTTTAATAAAAAATAAAAATGTATCCAGTAAAAACTTGTAAGTTCTTTGGCATCAAACTGTCACTTTACTCTCTCTTTTTACCAGTTTTTACTGAGTATTTGTCTAAACGAATTTTTGTGTTATCGAACAAACTTAATGTTATATTTTTTAATTATTAAATTTTGCCGCTTTATAATAATATAATTAGGCCTGTTTTTTTAACCAACGGATTTATTTTTGGATTTATTTTGTTTCATTTAAAGTTGTATATATATCATCTTTCAACATGAAATATATTCGGGCTAGAGATCTGTTTGTTATTCACATTTCAAATGTTAACGTGTTATCGTTGTAATATAACACGATTTTTGACACTTCTCTTTGGTTTAAACTTCGAAAATCATTATATTTTACAACGATATTCATTTTATAAAATGTTGAAACTGTGTGCCCCAGTAGGCTAGTTGGTAGCACAATTTTTTAAATCTTAAATTCTTTTACAACATTTGGAAATTCTATAACAATAAGTCTGTTCGATTACTTTTCCAGTAAACTTCAGTAAAAATGACTCAGTAACAAAATTGCAGAGAGTAAGACAAATTTACAAAAAAGTAAACGAACAGAAAATTTGTAGGAATTATTAAATTAGATAAAATAGCTTGTTTTAAATATTAAAAAAAATTCAACTGGTCATTATGGAAAAGGAAAAAGTTAATTGAAATTATCGACCAAAAATAATTTAAATGTTTTTTAACTTCTTCCATAGTTAATTATTTAATATTTTTCACTTTCAATCCATAAACAATTAAAATTTAATTTTTGTTTTTGTTTACTAAAAATACAAGCATATTTTTTTAGTCATATGTTTTTTTCATCTTACAAATTCTAACTGGCAAAAATGTATCCAGTAAAAACTTGTAAGTTCTTTGGCATCAAACTGTCACTTTACTCTCTCTTTTTACCAGTTTTTAATGAGTATTTGTCTAAACGAATTTTTGTGTTATCGAACAAACTTAATGTTATATTTTTTAATTATTAAATTTTGCCGCTTTATAATAATATAATTAGGCCTGTTTTTTTAACCAACGGATTTATTTTTGGATTTATTTTGTTTCAGTTAAAGTTGTATATATATCATCTTTCAACATGAAATATATTCGGGCTATAGATCTGTTTGTTTCGCAAAAAAGTCCATGCCTTGTTTTTTAACATAAATTTTTTTTTATTTTTTATTTAAATCTAACACCAATTAAATTTTATAAAAATTTAAAAAAATGTTCTAAACATATAAACACAGAAACTAAATTAAGCTAAACCCGTAATGAATTAAAAAAAAAAATAAATGCGGTTTGGATTATTGGGGATTTTTGAATTTATTCATCGTCTTCTTAGACAGTGTGCAATTAATACTATAATTAATATGCACATATTTTAAATTGTTTGAGATAGGCGTGGTAGAGAAGATTAAGCATTCTTTTCTAAAAATCATAACTACATTGTACATTTTTAATTGAATTAGACTGCGCAGTTTCTGGTAACACAACCTTCATCAGTAATCCTTTTGACAATACTGTAATTATTTGTTATGGTTTTTATTGTTTGATTGCATCTATATGAAATATTTATTTATTAAATGCAATCCTGACCGTGGCTTGAACCTGCTTTGGATTAAATTTTATTCAATTCTAGGATTTGCATTTTTGCAAAATTGTATTTCACATCACATTAGCAAATAAAGGATAGCTTTCAATAAAAAAACAATGTTTTTTTTTAATTTTTAACGAAATAATATAAATTTAATAATCGAGCCGGCGATTTTATGAGAATGATAAATAAATAGGTCTTGCTGACAAAAAATCGTCCAATAGTCATTTAGTTATTTTGGATATTAAATATCGTTAACATGACTATAAATCGTCAAACCTGGCAGCACTGCATGCGATTGCTACTAATGCATACGTACGGTCTATACTAGCAATAAATATGCGGAAATATATTGCAGTATATGTCAAAATGATGTTATCTCTAGTGTGGACCACTCTATTGCTTACATATTTATTGCCGTACATATATGTTGCAATAAGTTTTTGGCAATATTCGGCAACACTTATTGCCAACATATTACGTCAAAATTAGTTGTCATTTTAGTTTGACGTTTATAGAAAAGGAGAAAAAGAAATAATTATAAAATAATTTTTGGAAAAACACTTGTAACAATGTGTACACAGTTTTCTTGTAATTTAACAAACAAGATTCTTTAAAAAAAACTTAATTTTTTTCTTATTATTTATGAATACACAAAATGGCCACGCTCTTAATGTTTTGTTTTTATAACCTTTCTCTTTGAAATTTTCTAAAATATGAGTTACCATAAATACGTGTTCACCACCATAAACATAAGCTTAGCAATAATAATTTTTTTACTGTTATTCTGCCGACGTATTTCGAATATTGTCAACATATTTATTGCTAGTATAGACCGTACGATACATACATACTGTATTACAAGACAAAACAAAAAAACAACAACAATATTTTGTGGGTTTTTTTTGTTTTTAAGATCATGACCATTGATGGTAACCGATTCTAAGTGGTTATGAGTTCGGTTAACGCTATCTTCTTTTATTTCGTTAACGGTATTTTAGGGGTAACAATACTTCAGTTATTTCGGTAACGGGATTTTAGCGTTAACGGTATTTTAGCTTTAACGGTATTTTATTTATTTCGCTAACGGTATTTTAGCGGTAACGTTATTTTAGATATTTCGGTAACTTTATTTTAGGGAAAAAGATTTTTCAATTATTTTGGTAATGGCATTTTAAGGGTAACGTTATTTTAGTTATTCAGGTAATGTTAATGCACACCACAATTTTTAACCCCATTATGCCCGAGTTTAAATGACTGGCTAGTTTATGATCATACTTTGGGAAAATATATCTATTTACAGAAGTTTTTTTTTCAGATCTTGTTAGATTATTTCGGTAACGGTATTTTAAGGTATTGATATTTTAATTGTATCGGTAACGGTATTTTACGGATAACGGCATTTCAATTATATCGGTAACGATATTTTAGGGATAACGATAGTCAGTTGAAAGGTGTTAGAATCGGGAACGGTATTTTAGCGATATTGACAGCCATCCCTGATTGCGTATATTCTTGTGTATAAGCATTGAATGTACGTATGTATGTATGTATGATGAAATAAATAGAATAATTTAAAATTTGCTTCAAAATTTTTAGAGGTCTTCCCACATTTTCACTCATAACTTTTGAACGCGTTAACCGATTTTGATCATTTTCACTAGAAAACTGCTCATGATATCAACAAACAATTTGACTGAAAATTAGCAACACCGCTTCTGTATTGGCGGAGTATTTTGTATTTCCACAGACAGACGGACGGACAGACGGACAGACGGACATGGCTATATCGACTTCTCTATTCACGCTGATCAAGAATATATATAGTTTATGGGGTCCCAGAATTTTTTTAAAAGAATTACAAACATTTGACAAAGTGAATATACCCTCCTGCACTATGGGATGGAGGGTATAAAAAAAATGTTTATTTTTACTTAAAAATCTAGCTCCACTGAACACCAAACTTTTCGACTCTGTTCAGGTTGAAAACTGGCTTATCATTGATTCTAACTTTTATCCTAATCAGCTCTTAACCCTATAAACTTAGTTTTCTCTTCCAATACTTCGTGGGAATTCTCTCTCATTGTCTAAACTTATTTGATTACGAGTTTCGCGCCAAACAGCCATCTTTTATTTATAGAAATTAAACTAAATCTTCACGTACCTACGAGTTACGTACATTCAGCCATCTTTTACTTACTTTCTCTATACCCAATTAGTTAATTTCCAAGAACCAACTCTTCTTTCTCTTTTCATCAGTTACTCTGCCTTAATTTTTTCCAAATCTGTGACGGTCACTCTCACTTGAACACTGCAATTTTCCAAACTGTTGACAGATTTAGTTTAAATTTAATTAAATAGTTAAATTTAATTTAAATAATTTTCGTAGTAACAGCTATGATTTTTTTAAACTGTTTGTACATACCCATGAATTTCATTGAACTTTGCTCATTTTTTTTTAATATTTATATCCAACGCACTCATGATTATATTTTCGATTATTTAATTTTTTTTAATTAACTTATTTAAAAGCTCTTAATATATGTATTAACTGTATATAACAAAAAAAAAAAAAATATGTGTACAACGAAAGGATAAATCCTTCTAAATTATACATGAATTTAATTAGCTTAAAAATCTAGTTATCGCTCTTTATGACGTTAAATTAACATTTTTTAACAAATTTAATTTATGTTTTTTTTTTTCTTTATCTCTAATCTTTCGGATATTTAAACAACGGACACATTTCGTTATTTTTTTTTTTGCATTTATGTCAATATATTTGATTTGACTCAAATATTATTTTTGTTATATCGTAATAATGTCATTATTTAATATTTTTTTTTACACTGTACAATTTGTTAAAATTTTTTTATTATAATAATACTTAATAATAAAACCGGAATTGCTACATTTCCCAGAAAAATAATGAAAGTTAATTGCATTATTGTGATCGGCTAGAAAACTTAGAAATTTGGTTGAAGATGTAGATTAAAGAAAGTCCGGTAAGTGTGTCATTAGGGATATTAGGACTTTCTTTTTATATTGCAGGTAACCTAATATCAATGGATGGCGGAAACCATGCCATATTGGGGAGGGCAACCTACGAGAACTTCTACACCATTGTCCTCATTTTTGGTTCCTGATCCGTCATAGATAGCAGTACGGAAATTTTACCGGTACTGATGAAGTCCGTCCGTTATTAGAAATTCTCCTGTTACGCTTGTGTAAGTTTCTAATGTTTTTATGTTTGTCGAGAGAGAGAAAAATTTGGCACGCTATTTAATTGTTGCTGAACGTAGGCAGAAAAGATGCCACCCACATCCGGCGAGCTAATGCCGTGCAACCACACGCGTGCCACGTCTGCCAGGTCTGACAAACCCGTTCATCACAATTTGGCGCCCAACGTGGGACATTTTTTTTAAAAATGCCGTAAAAGCTCATTGTTAAAACTTTTTGTCCGTATTGTAGTCCCGGAAGGTATATTGAAATACAATGCCTGAGTAGCACAATATGGAGAAAATTTTAAGGCTTTGAGGAATTTTATATAGTAAACTCAAACCACATCCATGAAGAAGACATGATCCGATAATCTCCAGAGTCTAGAGTTCATTTGCTGCTTCATATTTGATGAGAGTAAGCTTTATTTAATTCACTTTGTGTAGTGTTAGTCCTGTACCTTGTCATAAGTTTTTTTTTCATCAGTACCCGTGAGCTTTAAAATACATTTCAAACAACAACTCGAATTTTTGATATCCTTTATTTATTTAGTTTTCTTAATGGAAAACATAATTTAAACATATCTCGTAATAATCTTAAGTTAAATTCATTTATTTTTCTAACATAGTTAGAATAATTTTATAATGTATCGAAACTTTGAAACGGTTTTTACAATTAGGATCTTGGAACCAATTTTTTTTCACACTACCGACTTTTTTAACATCGATTTACATCAACCAACCAGATTAATATTCTGAAATTATACAAACTGTTTTCTCGAAATATTTTGTCCGAAAATTAGAAAATAAAAAAAAACGGGGTTAATTATTAATGTTTTCAAAAAACTTTATAATTATGGTTTTATTAAAATAATTAAAATGGGGGTTCAGTCAACTTACGTTGCGTATGGGGGTTACAAGAGTAATAACTAAAAAAGAGCGTGAAGCGCTAAGAACTTAAAAACATAGAACAGCCCACTGAACAGTAACTGAAGACGGCGTGTCTACATTTGCACTGTCAGTGGGCTGTTTACACTATGCGCGTAAACATACCGCCCCACTTGCAAGATTGCAACAAGGGTGGCTAAGGACAATGCGGTTAAAAAAAGGTAAAAAAGGGTATTAAAAACTAAAATTCATTTTATAAAATTCAATAACAATTCAATGTATAAAAAATTATCTAATTAAAAAAAAAAAATATGTTTTATACTATACGTCCCGAATGGACGTTTATAACAATAGTAGCAGTTTGTGGTGCAGCTGGGTACAACTGCTGCTGCTGTTGGGGTTGCATCAACTGCTGCTGTTGTGGCTGTGTTTGTTGTTGTGGTTGCAACTGTTGTTGCTGGTGATGGCGGTAACAACGACGACGGCGTTTTCTGCTGGTGTTGTTGTTGGTCGATGTGTGGTTGGGGGTGTTGTTGTTGGAGGTGGTATTACCTCGTCCCTGACCTCTTCTTCTCCTCGATGGTGCTTGGGCCCCGGGATTGTCGCTGCTTGGGGTTCGGGTTTCGCTGCCATGTGGAGAAACGTATGGTGTTCTGACCTGCACTCCACACATTGTTCCCTACTGGAACATTTGTCCCTCATGTGGGAGTGAGCCAGGCAATTGAAACAGTAACGGTAGCGCTTTACCGTTTCCCACCGCTTCCCCACCGACATCTTTCGGAATTTAGGGCATTTCCGCAACGCATGCTCACTTTTGCATAAGCGACAATCCCGGATTCTTTTGTCTCGATGGGTATTAACTAGTGGGGCCGACTCTTCGGTCACTTCAACGGGGGTACGGTGAACCTCTAAACGACGAGATACAGTCGACATCTAAATAGGGGGGGGGAAAATAGCGAGAAAGAGGAAAAACGAATTAGTGGGTTTCTGAACTAGGTAAGTGAACAAGCTTCACTATTGGGCGGGTATAAATGCCAGAAGCTGTTCTCACATCCGCCGTGCGGACTTTAGAGTCATGGCCTAAAAAAGTTCTCTCTATTTGACCTAGTCGCCACTCATTAGGGGGTAAATTATCTTGTCGAATTACAACGAGGTCTCCTATTTCAAAATCTTTCTGAGGATATATCCACTTCACTTGCCGATGAAGTTCTTTAAGATATTCTACCTTCCACCTTTTTCGTGAATGAGTTTTTACACTCTTCACTCCGGCTTCCCATAAGCCGCCCATATAAGGAGCTCCAGGGGGGATAAAATGCCATTCAACTGGCTGAAAACTATTCCGTACGAGAACCTTTCGCTTCAAATCCGAAAAGAACTCCTTACTATCAATCTTGAGTAAATTCGCTGCCCCGACAAAGGCGGTACCATTGTCTGAATACAAGTGTGGCAGCCACGGCGAGAGAAAAAACGTGCAAAAGCAGCTAGAAACGTGTCAGTGGAAATATCACCAGTTGCTTCCAAATGAATGACTTTTGTGGCAAAGCACACAAAAACAAGAACATAACCTTTCGTAATACGACAACCTCTACCAATATAGGATTTTATATCAAATGGACCTGCGAAATCTAAGCCAGTATGGGTGAACGGTCTCGAAAAGGACGATCGTTCAGGGGGTAAAGCAGCCATTATCTGCTGACCGGCTTTCTTTCGATAAATGGTTCATTCTTAACAGTTATGAATCACCGTACGGATAAGATTCTTTAACTTAGGGACCCAAATCTCGCTTCTCACTAAACGAAGCATTAAAGAGTGTCCGTCATGAGCAGAGCACTTGTGAATATGTTCTACAAACAAACAGGTAAAACGGGCTGAATATGGTAGAATTTTGGGGAACCTTTCATCGTACGTCAAACCAGCTGATCGAGCTAAACGACCATTTAGTCTGAGCAAACCATTAGAGTCAATAAACGGGTTCAATGTAAGTAAATTACTTTTTGATGATAAAGGGGTACCTTTCCCTAATTGTCTATATTCGGGTATACAATTTTGTTGGCATACAAGAATAAAGCGATCTCGAGTAAATTCATTTCTGATTGAGTTAAATCTAAGGTGTTGTACAAACATTTTCGGGTTTTAAAATATTGCAAACACCTGAACCAATTCGAATCTGAGAAACGCTCAAGTATGTCAAACGGCTGTTCAGTTCGAACAGAAAACGACTGAACTTCTAAATGCCGATGATCTGTAACAGAATGTTGGGACCACGTTTCCCTAGGTTTTCCTAACCACGTGGGACCGTGCCACCACAATGAATTATCAACCAAATCTCGAGCAAGAGTTCCACGGCTTGCCACATCGGCGGGGTTGTCCCTGGAATCCACATGAGACCAATTTTCAATACCAACTTTCTTTACAATGAACGCAACTCTATTTTTACAAAGGTTGGCCAATGGCACGGGGGTTTTTTGAGCCAAGATAAAACTAAGGTAGAATCGGTCCAAAAATAAATCTTTCTCTTGTCTAGATTTAATTGACCACACAGTGATTCTACCATGTTTTCCATCAAAAGCCGCTCCACAAAGTTCTAAGCGGGGTAAAGTTGCGGGCTTTACAGGAGACGAATGTGGTTAGCTGTCCACTTTCTCAGGACAAAACCAGCAGAACCAAGAACCTGGGTGAGCTCGTTCCGTCTCTCAAAAGCGTCTTCTAGCTCATGCGAGCCAGCTAGTCCGTCGTCAACGTACATCTGGGTTATCAATATTTCAGATGCCTTAGGATTCAGGGTTTCACAATCGTTAGCCAATTGAATAAGTGTTCGAATCGCTAAATACGGTGCACAATTTACTCCAAACGTATTAAGCTCATAATCCTTAAATTCGACATCGGGATGTTCACGGAACACTATCCGCTGAAATGGGGTTTGATCAGGATGAATCAAAATTTGGCGATACACTTTCTCTATATCGGCGTAAAAAACGTATCGAAAGAGTCGCCACTGCAAAATTAAGACCGTTATGTCTGCCTGTAAAACAGGTCCGGGGTATAAATTATTATTTAAACTTACGCCATTGGAGGAGGGGTTTGAAGCGTTAAAACCTACTCTGAGTTTTGTAGTGGCACTGTCGGGTTTAAATACGGCGTGATGGGGTAAATAAAAAGTAGTCGCATCTGAATTAGGGGGATCAATTGCTCCAATATGTTCAATTTCGAAATACTCGCGAATCACACTATCATAGTGTGATTTCAATGCGGGGTTTCTCAAAAGTCGAGTCTCATTTCGCTTAAACTGGGACAGAGCACTGTTACGAGAATCTCTTAACGACAATTCATTTAAAAATTCTCTGCGAAAAGGCAGTGAAACGACATAGCGACCATCGGGGTTTCGGTAAGTTGTAGACCGGTAAAGCTCTTCACAAAACTGTTCAGCTTCAGAAAGTTGGGCTGCTTGAGGCACTTCCTCAAGTTCCCAAAAACGAGTCAGTTGAGCATTCAATTCAACTTGGCTACAAAACGAAGCAACAGAGTGTAAGGGTTCGATTTGAAAAACTTCACCTGCCACTATCCAACCGAAAACGATTCTCTGGGCGATCAGGTTGCCATCTGGATGAATTTTAACATCCGTAGTTAAAATTTTTGTATAAACATTTCCTCCAAACAGAATATCCATGCGGGTAAATCAGCCATTGTAATTTCGGGGAAATTAGAGGATACCATACTCGAGAGGGAACACGAAGGCAACCGACCGGTTATTTTCTCCACCACATATGCAAATATCTTCATTTCAAAATCGGGGTGGTCGATCGGCGATTCGATCGTAAGAACGCATATGCTGGAAGAATTACCAGCTAAGCAATCCATCATGCCAGTAACGTTAGTTGATGGCACTGAAAAAGTTGGAATCGCAAGTTTCCTTTGTAACCTTCTTGAAATAAAAGTACCTTTTGAACCAGGGTCAACCAGCGCTCGGGTCGCACATCTGATATCGTTGACACTTACTAAACAATTCGCCGACCCTAAAAGTACTGTCGAAAATGGGGTTGAATTCAGATGAGCGCCATACGTGTGAACGTTATGAGCAGCCGCTGAAGTTGAAGGGTTAACATTAAGAGGGGGTTGAGTTTGATTGCTAGCTGGACTCGGGTTTAAAGTAAGCGGGAGCTGGGGTTGAGCAACAACAGAACTATGTCCTGGTTGCCTTACTTCCCTGTGAAGTAAAGAGTGGTGCTTTTGTTTGCACATAGCACACAAATAAAGGCTCTTACAATTTTTGAATTCGTGAGAGGTCGCTAGGCAGTTTGAACAGCACCTAAATCGTTTTACGGTAGATAATCTCTCATCAACACTTTAATTCAAAAATGAGGGGCATAGCCTCAATGGGTGTGCACCTTGACAAAGGTAAAAACGAGAAAGCACTGAAGTCGTGTTGGTTTTTTGTCGCAAAACTCTGCACTTTTCTTGAATCATTAGAAGATTTCTTGGGGTTATTGAAACCTAAGTTTCTTCGAGGGGTATTAAAAACTTCGTTTTTATTCGGTTTTTGAACAGGGTGTGGTCGAGATCCTCTAATATCAGAAATCGATTCAAGCGTTTTGAAATGAGCAGTCAAAAATGTGTCCATATCCTCCCACCTCGGAGTTTTCGCACAAAGTTTTTTCGACTGTTCCCAGAGACTCAAAGTATTATCGGGTAATTTAGTAAGGCAAATGTACACTAACATCACGTGATAAAAAACTTCAGGGATTACCTCAAGTAGAGAGAGATTCGTTATACAATCGTTTACGGTTCGTTGTAAACTCTTTATATTCGGACCCGTTTCAAGGGTAATGGGTTTTAATACTCAAAAGAGTTCGAAGCTGTTCATTTATGAGCGCTCCTTTGTTCTCATATGTGTGAACTAATTTTTTCCATGCAATTGCATAGCCATCATTAGTTAAAGGCACAGTATGAATGGCGTCATGAGCATCATTTGCCTTTTTTTGCAAAAGGTACCGGGGTTATGCGGGGGTTATTGCCATACAAGGCAGAGAACATATCTCTGAAAGAGGGCAAACTTTTATAGTCGCCATAAAAAATAGGGGTATCGCAAGGCGGTAAATTGGTATCGAGCCATTACCAATCTCAGCCTTCGCAGCGGATTTCAAACGATCCAAATGATCCGTTATCAAAGAAATTCCACGGACATAGGAGCTATAAGAGGCCATATAGCGAGATTTTACCTCCACTATCTGTGGACTTTTTGTTTGTCCAGCCTCAATAAGCAAAGAATCACATGCTGACCAAACACCTTCCCATAAACGATTGAGTTCCTTTTCATGACTATTCAATGATCCAATTCCATGATCCGCTACGGGTATAATGGAAACAAATGCCTCGAATTCCGCTAAACGATCGGCATTGCGAATCAAAGTAGTCATATCCATTTTCGATCTGAGGTTATAACCGGGAATTTTGACGGAAAAGCACAAAAAAAATATTAAGAGTAAAAACTGAAAATTCGAATCGAAAATTCAAAAGAAAACGCGGGTGATCTGCTTTTAAAACAAAATAAATGAAAAACGAATCTTAAAAACTGATAAAAATCGTTGCCAATTTATCACTTTGTAACAATTGAGCCACAAAAAAATTGGGTAACCCAAATTCTTTTCTTTTCCAATAAAAAGTATAAAAAATCAAAAAATAAAGGGTTACATCAAAAAATGTTTGATCAAAACCGGGCTAAAAAATGAAAATATTTCTTTATTTTGCAATATAATGAACTAAAAACAATAATTTTTTCAAAATATTGCCCTTCATCTTTCCCCACCTTTCATCTCTCCACTATCCAATTTCCAAAGAAAGCAACACATAAATAAATAGGCGATAGCTAGACGTTTGATTTTATTCGTCTTGCTGATTAGAGGTCTACGTTGTGCATAGCTGTTTTTTAGGCCAAATTCGTTCAGTCTTCGACAAATAGTTCGTGTAGAAACCTGAAGGGAAAGGTTTTCTTGAATTTCGGTACTAGTTACCGCAGAATTGTTCTTAGCTTGTCGTAAAACTTGGCGATCTTCGGAACTTGTAGTTTTTCTTTTCCTTCCACGGCCACTTTTGTCGCTTACCGTTTTAGTTTCCACAAACTTTTTAAGTATTTTTCGGACAGCTCCTTCGGAAACACAATATTTCTATGCAATTGGACGATTTGATATGCCTTTATCTTTGTCCTGAACAATTAATTGCCTCACTTGTAGGCAAATTTGTTTCGACACCATTTTTTGCAACAAAACCAACTTTAATCGATACAAACAACATGTCTTTAAATTTTTTTGAACTTTTCATTTCGTTAAAATAATTGAACATTTTTTCACAGCCTACTATTTTTCCTTTAAATTTAAAAAAGGTAAATGCGTACTTTTTTTTTGTCTTAGCAAAAACGGAGAAATTTTATTTGTTTGGCAAAACAAACGATACTATTGCAGATGCAATTTTTTTGTGCACTAATCTCATAACCGACATATTAATAAACATATTATTAAAAGACATCATTACTCCATATCAAATGCCTTAGGATTTATTGATCAACAAAGTTTAATGTAATATGTGCGTACTTTATTTAAATGATCCAAATAAATTTCCAGGGGGAGGGAAAATGGGACATTCCCCCACAAATAAAATTTTTCAATACAAAAATATGAAAAGAGTTAAAAAAGTTATTTAAAAATACTCTAATTTCCCTCCCAAAAACCTTTTTCTGGATTCGCGCCTGCTAATGATACAACTGATTGATTGCTTCTTAGTAATGTAATAAAACCACTTAAAAATATTCAAAATATGCAAAGATTTGCCCCTATACAAATTTCACAATATCCTACACTCCTAAAATAATAAAACCATCTTATGAAAACAATCTTTGATACAATTTTTCAACACACAGAAATTTTAAATTATCCCTAGATATTTTTACACCTATATATTAATGTTTCCATACTCAGAAGTTTTAAATTATTCATAAATACCTGTGCATACATGTACGTACATGTAAATTTTTATACACACAGAAATTTCGAGGATCTTCATTTAATATTAAACTTTATAAATACAATGGATGAATTTGAAAATAAGGAGTACTTAGACTTGATACATCGGAGGGAGAGATTTGCATAGAGGGACCTGAAACTTGTGAGTGTTTTATCTATAGACAGAGAAAGCAAGCTGTAATTAATTGAAATGTATAATAAATATCTAAGTGTTTAATAAATAAATAAATAAATAATATAAAAATTCTAAAATATATAAATAAAAACAACTTTTGCTTATTTCAATAGGAAACATTTTCAAATTTTCAAAATTTCTAAATTTTTCCTTTTTCCCTCAACACAATAAATAATGTAAACACTAAAAAATATTTTAAATATGCAAAGAGTTGTGAACAATATGTTCGTCCACAATTTTACGTGTATAACCTAAAATATCCTCCATACCTGGAATAATAATACCATCTTATAAAAACAAAATTTCGTAACATTTTTTCACACACAGAAATTTAAAATTATCAGTAATGTGTGAGTTGTTGGTTAGTTCGGTTAAAGATCATGAATATTTTTCCATATTAACAGAAAAATTATAATTTTATTTGTGATAATTTACTTTAATTAACAGAAAAAACAATTAGAAAAAAGTTATTTGACACCTGCATGAATGGAGTTAACTTTCTAGCCTGCAACGGCCTTCATCAACATTCTTCGTGCCTTAAAGTGTTAAATTGTAAACATCATCTATTTAACTCAACTAGTAAGGTTAAAAACATGCCGTAACTTAGTTTGAGTATGACGAAATTTACTGCGAACTTATTTTCTATAAAGCTATGTTTAGTTGTTAATTATTACCACAGTTGCCAGTTCAACTAATTAAGTTGAAATTTGACTGGCAGTTATTTTCAAATGTCATCATATTTTATCCTTTACATTGTAAGTGAAGGAATATCAAACATTGAACATTTTTATTCGTTTTTCAACATATGTCGAGCATATATATTAAGCGAATTTTTGCACTGTACCAACAACTCACACACAACAACTCACACACAATTTGTATAGATCAACAATAAAAATTCACTATTAACCACTCACAAGGTACAGTGCAAAAATTCGCTTAATATATATGCTCGACATATGTTGAAAAACGAATAAAAATCTTCAATGTTTGATATTCCTTCACTTACAATGTAAAGGATAAAATATGATGACATTTGAAAATAACTGCCAGTCAAATTTCAACTTAATTAGTTGAACTGGCAACTGTGGTAATAATTAACAACTAAACATAGCTTTATAGAAAATAAGTTCGCAGTAAATTTCGTCATACTCAAACTAAGTTACGGCATGTTTTTAACCTAACTAGTTGAGTTAAATAGATGATGTTTACAATTTAACACTTTAAGGCACGAAGAATGTCGATGAAGGCCGTTGCAGGCTAGAAAGTTAACTCCATTCATGCAGGTGTCAAATAACTTTTTTCTAATTGTTTTTTCTGTTAATTAAAGTAAATTATCACAAATAAAATTATAATTTTTCTGTTAATATGGAAAAATATTCTTGATCTTTAACCGAACTAACCAACAACTCACACACAATTTGTATAGATCAACAATAAAAATTCACAATTATCAGTAATTTCATACTAAACAAAATTACTTAGCATTTTTATCTATTTATACAACTGGTTCCTATTATGCTAAATGTTTACAAAATGTCAAACTTGTATTACATTCCTCTAACTTTTTGTGAGATATTTTGATCAAACATTACTTGGTAAAATGAAACAAAATAAATATGGACGAACATAACAGATAATAGCTCATTTCTTGTAAATAACAAATTCATACAACAGAAATAAAATTTGTATGAAATATTAATTCTCCATTATTTTGACGTAAATACATCAAATATTTAAATTTAATATGTGGCTAAAGTAACCGGGCCAAAAATATGTTAACAAATAAGTAAGATTATTTTATTCTAACACTAATTTTATTTAATTTTTTTCTAGTTCTAAGTCATTGCAAACAGGAAATTGGATGGCGTATTTTTATTCTTAGTGATAATGTGAAGGTGGTGTTAATTAATTAGTAGAGGTAATACTTAACATATGCCAAATTTTTTATATTTCATAAATAAAATAATCTTTAATAACCAAAAGAACAACATTATTGATATAGATATCTAGGGATTCTTATGAAATAGAATGGATAATTTTATCACGATTTTCTGCTTAATAGTCATAAATAAAAAAGGAAGAACTACCAAGTTTTTGTAGTTAAATGTCATTATATTTTTATACAATACATATTCGCAAGTTGATTGACAAACTTTACTGAAAATAGTTATTAGTTGAAATGCTCCTACTATACTTCGTAATATTATAGCCTTTCTTTGATAAATGTTCTCCTAAATTTTTTTTGTATGTAGAAAAGAAAAAAATTTCAAAAAAAAATCGATAAAACTTAAAAAATATGGGAATTATTGGGCTATTGTAATTTTTTGCTAAATTCAAAATTTTAGATATTTAGTCCCGAAATGCAAACAGAGCAAATTCAATTAAATCATCGGGGTTAAATCTGAAATTGTAATAATTTGTTATTTCTTTGATTCATAAAATCTAATGTGTCATACACACCGAAAAATTGTCAAATAAAGTTTGTTTTCTATATACCCGGTTAAGAAATTCATATATGATCATTTATATTTTTATATAATCATATATATTTTTATATAATCATATATATTTTTATATAATCATATATATTTTTATATAATCATATATATTTTTATATGATCATATATGGTCATACATATTTGAATATATGTAATATATGTTCTTATATTATTTTATATGGTTTTATATATTATATGCTTTTTGTATTTTTTTTTAGAAAATTTTGTATTTTAAAAAACTGTTAATAAAAAACCAACATTATATTAAAATAAAGTATAATACGACCACATTTAATTAAAAGTTGTGAACAATATTAATATTATACGCGCAAAAAATTCCCGGAGAGAATACGATGAAAGCATACTTAGTAAAATATTTGTCACATAAATTCTGTGAGTTTTATCAAGTTTTGTATAAATTATGTATCCCATTGTGTTAATTTTGTATTTGCGCAATTTTTCTAAAATAATTTTCGCTCGTTACAAGTCATTTCATAGATTATAAAATATTACTTAGCATTTTTATCAATTTATACAACTGTTCCTATTATGCTAAATTTTTACAAAATATCAAACTTATATTGGCTTTAACATTTTGTGTACATATTTTAATCAAACATTACTTTCTAAAATGTAACAAATTGTATTTTTTTTTACTTAGTTTAAACTTAGGTTTGTTAAGATATATTTTTATAACATACGACTATAAGTCATTGTTATGAATTACCCACTTTATTTATTTTCATTTATTAAATAAAGATTACAATACAATTACAAATGTAACAAAATAAATATGAACGAAGTGTAAAAAGATATAAATATTTTATCCTTAACAAAAAAAAAAAACATGCCATTCAAAACAGTCTGTGAAATAAAATATGTGTTAAATAAAACTTTAGTTAAATATAAATAAATTAAATCTTATAAATAGACCACCTAAAAAATAGCCGAATAAAAAATGTTAAGTTTATTTTAATTCAACAGCTGAATTTTTACCATAATAGGCATTGCAGTTGTAAAATTGGATATCATATTTTTTCTTATCGCTAATATGAAGGAAGTGGTAATATTAATTAGAAGAGGTAATATTTAAAATAATTGTAGTGTCGTGTTTTTTATATTTTACAAATAAAATAATTTTTAATAAAGTAACAAGAAGAACATCATATTTGATATAAATATGTATGAAAATTTATTCAACTATCTAGGGATTGCTATGAAATACAATGGATTATTTTATTACGATATACTGCTTAATTGTCATACACAAAAGAGTAAGAATTACCTAGTTTTTGTACTTAAATGACATTCGTCTATGTGCTGGATATCGAGTCGTTTTCAAATAGCAAACTTTTTTGAAAACGAGTGATATAGAAATTGGTGTTCCTAAAAACGTTCGTTTTGGTATATTCGAAGTTTTGTTCGAAAAAAAATTTTAAATGTCAAAAGCTTGTAAACGTAATTTTAATCAGCTGTTGTATTGTATCACAAAAAAGGAAAAAAGCTGTAAACAAAAAATGCCCGGTGTTTTTGTTTTAAGATATGTTTATTTACGGCTGCGTGGGCCAACAAAAATAAAAAGAAGATGCATAAGGGATGCCTCAGACCCTTTGAGTATTCCAGACGAGGAATAAGTTTTGAATTATTTTTGGAAGCAGTAAATTGTTATGTTTTTTTCAAAACTTGTCGGCGTCTTTTATCTTTTTTTTTTGCTTGTACACAACACAGAGATGATGAATTCAATTCTCAAAATGTACTTTTTATCCCCAACAGTACTAAACAAATTAACAAACCAGCTAAAACTAAAAGCGAAACTGTACACTCTGTATGGGAAATTTTAGTAAAAATTGTATCGGAAAATAGATTTAAGCTTTTATTGTGAACAGCATCTAAAACAAAACTTAGCCGATGTTGTTTAAGTGTAAGTCACACCTGCTTTTTTGTAATAGATTTACAAGGGTTTTCTATCGGAAATTTAAAATTTTTTTGACATTCCGTTTTGTTTTTTAAAATGAATTTTGCCAAAAGATTTAGCTTAAAATAGAATTAATTCTATTATGACGAAGTTTTAGTCAGCAGTCTAGCGGATTTTTGCTATTCATACAAAATGTATGGGGAAACAATTTCGTTATTAGTTTTATCTCTTATTGGGAGTGTTATCATAAACAAAAATTTGTAAATAAAGGAGTCAAGTGGTCATAAGAGTTTCATGGTACTTTTCAAATACTACAACAAAAAGTACTAAAGTACCAACTTTATCATCACTGACACGACATGCAAATGTTTTTTAAAAACATATGTCATTAAAATCTAGGGCTGCCATATTAAATTATTGCAATAATTTTGCAACTAAATCATTTTCGAACATCATTATAAAAGAAGAAGAAAACTTTAAGTAAATTTGCGATTTGTAAAAAAAGTGTTATTTTCAAGAAATATTTTATTTAAAACAGTTTTTTAATAAAAGTTAATAATAAATTATTTAAGTGCATGCTAAAAAAAATAATTTACATTGTTCATGCTCAGTTCAAAGTGTTTTTGTATATGTTAGACTAAAACTTTGTTTAAAAAAATGCATTTTATTTTATTGCCACATATTTATATAAAAATTCATGAAATATTAAGAGATTTTCAAAAGTCTTGTTTTAAATTAAAGAAGCTATTAAAAGATTGCTTTTTGACTTAAAATAAATAAAAAAACATTTACCAAGAAAAAATCTACAATCTATTTACTTTCGACAAAGTACTACTGCTCGATTTAAAACGATCAAAAAAATTGCGATATCGGAATCTGGCACACCTAATCTTGTAAACTCGTTTTACTTATGCGGTTTCGTTTTCTGGCACATTATTAGATTAGATTATAATGGCACTATGCACCGCGACCAGAAATTGGTATTTTGTGCTGCCAGCGAATACACCCTATAGGTTCAGGCTCCCTACGAAGCCAATTATCCTACCAGGTGAACAGTTCCAAACGTCCGATGGCGTCACTATTCGATCACCAAAATAACGCACCCTCCTGTCGGAGAGCCTCGGACATTTGCAGAGAACATGCTCAGAGGTCTCGGGTTCCAATTCACAAAACCTGCACGTATCCGTAGAGGATCGTCCCATCTTGTACAGTTGATACCTAAGGCCACAGTGTCCTGTGAGGTAACCCGTTACGGTCCTTAGTTCGCCCCTCGTCATAGACAAGAGTTTCCGCGATCTCTCCCCAGAGGGAGATATAAACAGCCTCGCCTGTCGTTGCCCAGGCGATCTGGCCCAATAGGCCCCAAACTCCGACTCCCTCCATCTTCTGAGCCTCTCTCGGACATACCCATTGGGTACGCCACAGAAGGGTTCCGGGCCAATGAATTGTCGACGAGCTCCGCAGTTGGCTAAACAGTCAGCCCGTTCGTTGCCCTCATGCCCCTCATGGCCTGGAACCCAGCCCAGTGTCAAGGAGTTGTTAAGTCCTAGATGATTTAGAGAGTCGATACATTCCTTAACCAGACCAGACGACACATCTTGAGCCCTCAAGGCACCAAGTGCCGCTTGGCTGTCAGATAGAATGTAGATCGTGGCCCCCCGTGTCCTCCTCCGCAGACACTCTTCCACACAGATACAGATAGCGAAGACCTCAGCCTGAAAAACGGAGGGATATTTGCCCATGGGCAGAGCACGCTGAAATCCGGGTCCGACGACACCCGCCCCCGTATCCATGTTCGACTGTTTCGAGCCATCCGTGAACCAGACCTGTGCACCAACCTCCGGTACCCAAGATCCATTCAACCACGTGCTCCTGTCGAAAATCACAACAACGAAGTGCCTAACAAATACTTGCACAGGCAGTATCTCGTCACTGACCCTAATAACCGGGTCATCAGCGAACATTTTCGCAATCTCAAGATGCCCCTTCAGATCCCCACTCCTCATGCTGCCAATCTCCCGCAGCCTTAGGGATCCCATGCACGCGTTCTCCTTTACAGAAATAGGCAAAGGAGGAATACCCAGCATGACTCCAATGGCATCAGTCGGACATGATTTTGAGGCACCAGTGATGCCAATACATGCCAGTCGATAAATCCTCTTAAGAGTCATCTGAGCCCCGAGTTGTTCAACCTTTGTCCACCACGCCAAAGAGGCGTATGTGACCATCGGTTTCACAATGGTTTTAAAAGACCAGTAGACCATTTGAGGTCTAAGGCCCCAGGTCTTGCCAAAGAGCCTCTGGCAGGCAAACATTGCCCTAGTGGCCCTTTTAGAGATCATATCAAGGTGCTCATTCCAATTCAGAGACCTATCCAATATAACCCCCAAGTACTTAACGCTATCAGAGAAGCAGATCCTCGTCCCCTGAAACGATGGCTCAGTGAGACATAACTTACGTCTCCTAGTAAAGGGCACCAGGATGGTTTTCGAGGGATTTATAGTCAATCCCTTCTCCTGGCACCACTTTAAGGTAAAGTTCAGAGCCTGTTGCATGCGCTCAGAAATTGTCCTGTCATCCCAGCCTGTGACAGAAATAACAAGATCGTCAGCATATCCGTAGGTTCTGAAACCCAGGTCATTAAGCTGCTCAAGCAGCTCATCAATGACCAGAGTCCACAGCAGAGGCGATAGCACACCACCCTGAGGACAGCCCCTAGTCGCCCCTATGGTCCTAGAAGTGTTAACGATGCCGAATGTAATGACTCTAGAGGTCAACATCTCCAGAGTCCAACTAACGATAACACTGGGGATGTCTTTCCTCAACATCGCAGTCCTAATCGCATCGTAGGACGTGTTGTCAAAAGCGCCCTGAATATCAACGAAAGCACACAAGGCTATTTGCTTCGCCTCCAGTGCCTTTTCGATCATAGTGACAACTTGATGGACAGCCGTCTCAGTGGATTTTCCCTGCTGATACGCAAATTGGTACCTATGAATGGGTTTGCGCAGCAGGTACACATCCCTGATATAGTGGTCCAAGGCTTTCTCCATGGTCTTAAGGAGAAAAGAACTAAGACTTATTGGTCTATAAGATTTGGGCAAATGTTCCGCTTTGCGCCCAGCCTTCGGTATGAATACTACCTTAACTTCGTTCCAAGCCAATGGAACGTGACCAAATAACAAACTCGACTTAAAAATCCTGGTCAGTTGCGGGAGTATAAGATCCATGCTCCTCTGCAGCAGACACGGATACACCCCATCTGGTCCAGGAGATTTAAACGACGAAAATTTTCTCACTGCCCATGAGATCCTTCCCTCCTGAAACACCCTGTTCGCGAGTCGTATGTCCCTCCCAGATATGCTAGGAGTCCTAGGAATCCTAGGTAGCCTCTCATGTGACACACAATCCGGAAAGTGTGTATTCAGTAAGAGTTCACAGGTCTCCTCGGGCGATTCAGTATAGGACCCGTCCGGTCTCTTCAGGGTACTAAGTCCGTTCGTATGATCTTGTGAAAGAGCCTTCTGAAGCCTAAACGCTTCGGGGAGGTCTGAGATCTTCTCGCAGTAGCTACGCCACGTTGCCCTCTTAGATCTACGGAGTTCCTTATTGTACCCAGTTAGAGCCGCCTTGTAGGCCACCCAGTTGCCTGTCTCCTTGGCCCTATTGAATAGTCTTCTCGCCTCGGTTCTGAGTTTCCCAAGTTTGTCGTTCCACCATGGAACATCACGCTTGGTTTTCCTTGCCCCCATTGGGCAGCTCAACTCATAGGCGGAAATTAGATTACACTGAATATCAGCCGCCTCCTAATCGATTTGTGTCGTGCTCAAAATAAGCCCCCTCGAGCAGTTAGCGGAGTCTTCAACATAATACCGAAAGAGATCCCAATCTGTCCTCCTGGGATTACGGAAGGACTGGATAGTACCCAAAGAACCCTCAATGTTGAAGACCAGGTGTTGGTGGTCCGACATTGAAACTTCCGAAGATACGTGCCAGTCAGAGATGGCGAAGGAAAGATTAGAGCTAGTAAGTGTGAGGTCTAAAACCTCCGATCTAACTACGTTCCTGAAAGTGGGTTCGTCACCCCTATTCGCTATATTTATGTTATTACTACTAATAAACTCTAGCAGGTACTCACCTCGCTTGTTGTTACCTGTACTTCCCCAAGTAATGTGATGAGCATTGGCATCACAGCAGATGATCCATCCAAGATTTCTGGAGTTGCAGAATTCCACAAGAGCTCTCACTTCAGATGTTGGCGCCTCATCTACATCTCCCGGCAGGTACGCGGATGCAAGTACCACCTCATGCTCACCAGATAGGGAGGGCACCCTAGCCCGTATGGCAACCAAATCCCCTAAGATAAACTCTGAGATGGGAAGAATGGTTAAATTGTTTCTAACAAACATGGCCGTTCTAGGCCTCTCATGTTGATTGTTATATATGAGCCTACCTTGTTTTGAGTTGAGCCCTTTTATTGCTCCGGCATGCACCCATGGTTCCTGGATAAAAATGACGTCCAGGTCGTCTAAGGTGAACCTTCTAATTGCCACATCTGAAGCCGCTTTGGCATGGTGCAGGTTCACCTGTAAGCACTTAATGTGCTGTTTTGCCTTACTTTTTGAGGCCTTTATTGGCGAGCTTGTTTTTTGGCGCGCTTCGCCACTTTACTTCCTCGATTGCTGTTCAGCAGGGCTGCTCCTTCTGCTGATTGCCTCTCCCACTTTCTAGGCCTGTTGCTTGTATGGGCCGTGGAATCCTTGTTTTTGGCCCTCTGGCTATTTTGCCCGCTAGAAATTGACCTTGGCACATGCTTCGAGCAGCTTGGTTTATCGTCTGAGGTAATTTGCTGA
Organism: Delia radicum; assembly: GCA_021234595.1. Taxonomy (NCBI): domain Eukaryota; kingdom Metazoa; phylum Arthropoda; class Insecta; order Diptera; family Anthomyiidae; genus Delia; species Delia radicum. The sequence continues at coordinate 180,250,529 of CM037853.1, forward strand.
AGCAGATGCATTGGTCGTTTCGAGTTTCTTGCGCTCGACCACATTAGGTTGACGGGTGGGTCTTACCAGCGCCGTTCCAAACTCGAATTTCACCCGATAGTTCTTTTGTTTGAGTACATCGGCAGATATTGGATCGATCGAAAGAGTGATCTCGACTACACCACCCTTCACGACACTATTCAATACCTTCCAGTACTCAACCGAAAGATCACTGTTCTGGGCTTCAACCAGTCCAAGTATGAAGTTACTTGAGGTATCCTCCTTGTCCGGGAAGTATCCCACGAACACTTGGGCCCTCGGCACTTCATCCTCAGCTACGACTTTGAGAACAGCACCTTCCCATGGCTTTATTTCGGGGACATGCGTCTCCATCCACTGTACCGTCTCTTTGTCGTCGCATACAAAATTGATCCATCCTGGTTTGAAGGAGCAGTTGGAAAAACTGGGCTTCAGGGGCCCCATCTTGAGCTCAACAATTTTATACAGGATGGACCTTTTGATGGAGTGTAGCTGCTCGTCAGACCATCTCGTTGCCGGAAAATCTGGCGGTATAACGCCAATTTTTAGGGCGGCAACGACATCCTTGTACGAGGGGACCATTGTTTTTGGCGGTTTTGCCGGCACGGTTATGGCTGGTTTCACCAGTTTGCCACTGTCCACCTTAAGGGGCGTGCCATCAGCAGCTGCTCCAGCGGTCCTCTTTGCAGGCTGTTTCGTTGCAGGTGGCGTTGATCCATCGGATCGCACTCTCTTACGAACACCTGTCAGTGCCTTGACTTCTTTTCGAGTCTCTCGCATCGGTTTTTGACATAGTATGCGAGCCGTCTCGATGTCAATACCATCTTCCAAATATTGCTTCATGCGTTTTCGAGCCGCACCAGTTAGTTTGGCTCGATTGTTTGTCGATTGCTTCGACACAGCACTTTCAGCAGTTACGGCTTCATGAGGCTGCGAGTTTAATAGTGCATCCTCATCGTCCGTTGGGATGGTGGAGTCATCAGCCACGGGTGGACCTGAAGTCGCAATAGCCTGCTCCACAACATCCATATTTTCTGCAGGTTCTGACAACAATGTGTCCATTGGCTGCACTTTATTTTTGTCTTTAGCACATTCCAGGCCCTGAGGCACACTGTTTGCTTTAGATAGATCTGCTTCGATCTCTTCTTGCTTTTATTATTTAGGTCATGAATTTTCTCCATCTAAAATAAATATAAAGTAAATAGGGATTAAAAAGAACGCTAGGTAACAGAGCCCTGTGCTACCAGCGGGTTATTACAACCAGGGTTCACCTCGTCCTGGAGGCCTCCGTTCAAAACACACTCACGTAGTGCTACACATCCCATGGGCACGGGTCGGATGACACCCGGGATTACGGGTTTTTATCGAGTTATGCCACTCTAGAGCCGCCATGTTCTGCGAAAGTAGGGGCCACCTCTAACCGGGTGTGGCTCTTCACCACGCATGGTCGGTCTTGATCCTTGAATTAAGCTAAAGCATTATCGATAGATTTGCTGTATTCGCATTCAAGGACCCTGTGGCTCACACTCACTAACCAACCAGTGAGCAGGCACCACTGCAACGCCCCCTTTCTGGCACATACACGATTATATTTTTATACAAATCATTTTCTTAAGTTTATTACAAACCTTACTGGAAATAGTTATTAGTTGAAATGCTCCTACTATACTTGGTAATATTGCACCCTTTTATTTGATAAGTGGCGTTCCCCTAATAATTTTTTGTGTGTAAGTTTTTTTAAACAAGACCTTACAGATAAAAATACGAATTACACAAAAATTTTAATTTTTTTCTCTACAATGAAAAAAAACTTTGAATTTTCTCTTTAATAGTAAGATTTAATTATGATCTTGTACCTTAGAAATTTTAAATGAAAATGTAAACTTAAAGTTCAACAATTCATAACAATTGTACCTTTAGAGTATTTCATATTTTTATCTGTGATGTCCTGTTTAAAAAAGATTTTAATCTTAAATTTGTACACAATTTTTTAATTTAAGTAGCGGTTATACTTCTATTTGCACTTCATTAGATTAACAATAATTTATAAAATACATTTTTTACTATTGTATGGACTTATATGTCATAAATAACAATTTAAAAAAATGGTAGAAACAACTTGTAAACTTTTCAAATATATTAAGAATTGAAGTTTTCTACAACCCGTATTTAAAATGACTTTACGTAACCATATACATATGTCCATATACGCAACCATATACATATGTCCATATATGAATATATTTGTACTTATATAAACTTTTATAGTAGTTTTAAATATGTTTCTACTTATTTTTAAAATGCGGAAATGACATCTTTAATGTAGAAATATTACTTTAAATACGAAAAAGTTTATTCTAACTAGATTTTTTTTGTCTTCAAAATTTAGTAACGTCATGATGCTTGTTAGGAAAGGGTCTTAGCTACGTGTTTGATTACTAAGAAGACAAGAATGGAGCAAAATTGATGAGTAATAGGTTTTTTGTTAAAGCTCTGCCTATTCTGGACGCTCTAGCTTTTCTAAAACTTCGTGTTCTGATGAGATCTTTAGCCAGATAGAAATACTAGTATTAACCTAGCTAATATATTTGATTTGCTTTATTTTTGTAAATATACTTAGGTTGGAAGCTCGTTATAAATTAAAAATGACATAAAAATAATCTCGATGTATATAAAAACAAAAAACTAATAAAACTAAAAAATATTAGTTGAGCCAGAGTAAAAACTAAATTTTTTTTTATATAAATAGAACATTTTTGGTCTTCAAAGTTTAGTAACGTCATGACGTTTGTTAGGAAAAGACCCTAACCACGTGTTTGATTACTAAGAAGACAAAGATGGAGCAAAATTGATAATTAATAGGGTTTTGTTAAAACTCTGCCTATTCTGGAGGCTCTAGCTTTTCTAAAACTCAGAGTTCTGATGAGGTCTTTAGCCAGATCGAAATACTAGTATCAACCTAGCTAATATATTTGATTTGCTTTATTTTTGTAAATATACGGAGGTTGGAAGCTCGTTATAAATTAAAAATAACATAAAAATAATCTCGATGTATATAAAAACAAAAAACTAATAAAACTAAAAAATATTAGTTCAGCCAGAGTAAAAACTAAAAAATATTAGTTCATCCAGAGTAAAAACTAAAAAAATTTTTTATAGAACATTTTTGGTCTTCAAAGTTTAGTAACGTCATGACGTTTGTTAGGAAAAGACCCTAACACGTGTTTGATTACTAAGAAGACAAATATGGAGCAAAATTGATAATTAATAGGTTTTTGTTAAAACTCTGCCTATTCTTTAGGCTCTAGCTTTTCTAAAACTTAGTGTTCTGATGAGATATTTAGCCAGTTAGAAATACTAGTATCAACCTAGCTAATATATTTGATTTGCTTTATTTTTGTAAATATACGGAGGTTTGAAGCTCGTTATAAATTAAAAATAATATAAAAATAATCTCGATGTATGTATATTTTAAATTAATAAAAGTGTAAAAAATATTACTTGAGCCAGAGTAAAAACTAAAAAATTTTTTATATAAATATAACATTTTTTGTTTGTTAGGAAAAGCCCTCACCACGTGTTTGTTACTAAGAAGACAAAGATGAAGCAAAATTGATAATTAATAGGTTTTTTGTTAAAGCTCTGCCTATTCTGGAGGCTATAGCTCTTTTAAAACCTCGGGTTCTGATGAGATATTTAGCCAGATCGAAATACTAGTATCAACCTAGCTAATATGGAGTAGGAGTTTGTCTTAAGTTATTTTGACTAAATGACATTAAATGCTTCTCCAAATTATTTTCCTAAGTTGATTGTCAAACTTTACTGAAAATAGTTATTAGTTTAAATGCTCTTACTATACTTGGTAGTACTATAACCTTTTTTTGATAAACGTCCGCCAAGTTTTTTTTTGTGTGTAGATAAAAATGTTAAGTGATTTTTCACAATGTATAAAATGACTTGGCACGTGCAAAGTATTTTAGGAAAATAGTGTAAACGCAGATACAAAATAGGATATTTAATTTATACTAAACTTCATTTATTTAATAAAAAATTAGTTAACAATCTTTGTTCTTTGTTTTGTGCTGTATATCTTTTTTTAGTATTTGATAAAAGCATTCAAATTTTAAACACATTTTTTTTTTTATTTTATTTTGAGTCTATGGAATTACATCCTTACAGACTATAATATTAAATAATAAAAAGTATAATAATAATAATAAATTTAATTCTGAGTATTTAAAAACAAAATTATATTACGCTTCATAAGACTAATGTTGGCAGAATAATCAAAAAAATCGTACATATCAATAAATTGCAGACATAGTCTTCTATAAGGATCGGTATTAGCGTAGTTCGTTTGTACAGCTTGAAGGTATATTGGAGTATAATTACGAGTCGGTCGTTGGGGAACGTTAAAGTTGATATTGCCCAGCAGAAAGTCAGAGGTAGTATTTCCCTTAAGCAGATTGGCTAAGAATACAACATTAAGCATTATTCTACGGCTTTTAAGTGTTGGCAGTTTAATTATTGATAATCTAATGGTGTATGACGGAAGATCTTCAACACGATTAGGAAAATAACTAATTAAGCAAAACGGAAGAAATTGTTTTTGAATAGATTCAATGCGGCTGTTGTAAATTTCAGCGTCAGGATCCCAGATAATTGATCCGTATTCCATAATTGGTCTAACTAGAGATGTATATAATTGTTTTGTTATATTTGGATCAACAAACTCTTTCGCCCATCGTTTAATAAAACCAAGCACGCCACGAGCTTTATTTGTCATCATAGTAATATGTTTTATAAAGTTAAGTTTCGGATCAACTAAAATACCAAGATCTAAGAATTCATTTACTGATTCCAAATATAGCCACCTAAGAAATACAAGCAGGGCGAGTAACATTTCCTTGCGAAACGCATATGATTACATTTTTTTTAGATTTAATTCCATAAGGTTATGATTACACCACTTGTAGAAACTATCCAAGTCCCGCTGTAACAAGATTCTTGTCGAAGGTGATTTAAATGTAAGAAAGATTTTAACGTCATCAGCATACATCAAAATGTTGCAATATTTTATTGCCAGAGGAAGATCATTTATGAAAAGAGTGAATAATATCGGACCCAAGGTGCTACCTTGTGGTACACCTGAGGTCACAGTAATGATTTTAGATGTGGTGTTATTGAAACAAACTCGTTGTTTACGGAGTGTTAGATATGATTCAATCCAATTTAGAGTATTGTGTGTGAAGCCCATTAAATATAATTTTCTTATAAGTAGATCGTGGTTTACTTTATCAAAGGCTTTGCTGAAGTCAGTGTAAATAACATCATTTAGCTGACGGTTGGAAAATCCACGATTAACCAAAGTAGTAAGTTGTAGAAGATTTGTAATTGCTGAGCAACCTTTCCTGAAACCGTGCTGATGAGGTTATAAAATAGATGAAACTTGGTAACTGAGAAAATCAGTTAGACAATTTTCAAAAAGTTTAGGTATATCACTTAATTTAGCTATTCCCCTATAGTTGATTACATTGGATTTGTTTCCAGATTTAAAAAGCGGGATTAAAAACGATTCCTTCCAAAATTGAGGAAAGTATCCATACTTTATCGATGCATTAAACATAATCGTTAATGGAGAAGCTAATGCATGAAAACAATTTTTAAGATACAGCTTGGAACACCATCTGGACCACTGAGAAACGATGATTTTAGATTCTCCATATAATTTTTAACTTGGGAGGTATTTATTAAAGGAAACAATATGGGTTGGTTTTCCACAATAGGGTACGGGTATATTTTGGATTTGTCATAATAAACGTCAGCATATGTCGTGGTAAAAAATTCAGCAAATAGATTACTTATCAATGAGTCGTCACTGCATTCAGTATCTAAATATCTCATAAACTTTGGATAGCCATTTGATTTTCTTTTAGAATTGACGAATTTATAAAAAGCCTTTGGGTCATATTTGAAGTTGCGCTTCATTTTATCCAAATAATTTGTATACAATTTCGTATTGAGTAAATTGTACTCAGCACGAGCAACAGAATATTTACCATGATCAACAAGAGATCCTGATTTTTTGTAATTTTTATAATGTTTGTTTTTTACATTTTTTTTGTTCAAGCACACAGGCTTTCGGGACACATTCATCAAAATAATCCATTATAGTTTTGTAAAAAATATTAACCATTGCATCAATAGCTAAAGGGGTTCCATTTGTTATTGATAAAAGTTCTAGCCAGTTTGTATTGTTGAGTAAAAAGTTTAGATCATTGTAATTAGTACGTTTAAAACAGAACACTTTATCTCTTTTTTCGGTTGGTTCGCTTTTTTTAACATTTGGTATATTACAGCTAATTTCGATGGTGGGATGGAAAACATCTTCAGGTTTAGTAATAGGATCAAAACGATTTAATGAGCATTCAGTTGGTTCATTTACAAATACTAAATCTAACAGTTTTCCATAATCGTTGTACACACCATTTATTTGAAAAAGGCATAAATCGTGTAAATTATTTAGAAAAATATCAATCCAGTCTTCAGATTTCGTTGGAGTATAAAAAAAGGAATCTGGCAGGAACTTCCATGATACCGAAGGAAAATTAAAGTCGCCAAAAATAAAAATTGAGTCATCAGGTTTGGTTGTACATATAACAGTTTTAATGTTTTCAAAATGTTTATTACAAATCAGTTCTTCAGGTTTTGGTGGAATATATGAGCATGTTATAATAATGTTTTTATGTTTAAATTTTATACGTACAGCAATAAATTCTATTTTATCGGATGTATTTGGTGTTATATCCTCGCATGAAAACAGACTAGATACAGCAATTAAAACGCCACGACCAATAGTTTCAGTATCTCGATCGAGTCTAAAAATGTTGTATTTATTGCAAAGAATTTCGGTATTAAGGGTTTTACAATTTAACCAGGTTTCAGTTAAAATAATAAATGGTGATTTAAATCGAAACTTTCTTTAAACAGATTGGATAGTTTAGTATTTAATCCTCGAACATTTTGATATATCATGTAAAGCTGGTTATCAGATAAAGAAATTAGTTTTTTTGGTTATTTGGTACAGGTGAAAAACGGACAGTATTTTGGGATCTTCGAGTTTCTTTAAATATATATTCGCGTACCAGTGTATTCTCTGGCCAGAAGTTGGGATCAGCAATTTGATTAAACAGTTCAGGTGGTATACTTAATTTAAACGATACAATACTTCTTGGACGGGAATATGTAAATAAATTTATGTACTAAAACATCAGCAATATGGTTAAGCTTAGAATTAATATAGTCTTCAATTTCTTCGACAGTTATATCGGAAGCAAAACGAGATATAAAAAGAGATTTTTTTGGTGGTAAAATACGCAAAACTTGATTGACCAGTTTTGTTGTTGTCATTATCAGTATTTATTTGTGTACTGATGACTTTTGGTTTAGTTTTTTTTTTATTTACTGAAGTTTGCGTTATGTTAGAAGTTGTTGAAGTAAGCGGAGTGTTATTTTCATTACTAATGTTGTTGTTATTAATAGAAGTAGCGGCTGGGCTTTCAACTACGATAACTGCACTTCCAGTATTCACCTTATCTGGATTTCTGGATGATTTACGTCGCTTAGGTGACGACTCGGGTAATTTCTGAATCTCCAGCAAAGGAAAATTATCAAATAATTTACCATAGTCAGCGACGTTGCAAGAAATATCTGCAATATTCTTTTGAATTTGGGCGAAAACTGACTTTATACTTTGAAAAATTTATAGAAATCAATGCCATATTTACAAGAAATTACTTATTATGTGTTCTGTTCGTCCAAATTAATACTGTTGAATTTTACCAACTACTATTTGATTAAAAAGTGCAAACAAATATTAAAGATTGACAATATAAGTTTGATATTTTTATAATATTTAACGACAAATTCTAACCCCAATTTTATTTTTTGCAGTTGAAAACTATACATTGGTATTGTGTTATTTTCTGGCCTTTGCTCTTGGTGCTAAATGTGATGAATGATTCAACAATTTATTAGTAAAGGTATTAATTATAATTAATTTAATGTGTTTCATTAATATTTAATAAATTTAAATTTTATTACATCAAAATCAAAAAGAGGCATTTTATGAACCATAAGTAAAGTTCTAAATTTAAGATAGTCTTCAAATGAAATGCCATAAATTTTATTCAGAAAAGCGGAGATGCTATCATATTTCCGTAAACCATAAACATATCTAACTACACTTTTAAAAACGCATGTAAGTTTAGCCTTGTCTGCACTATCACAAACCTGACAACATTTCACAACCGTATAAAAGCGTAGGTAAGATAAACGATTTTGCAAGAACAAATCTAATTTTCTGCAGTGTGTAGTACTGAGAAGACCAAAGACTACGGAGAATAAAATAAACTTTTCCAGAAGCTTTGCTAATTTGATTATTCCACGTTAGGGTATTATTAAAAATCATTCTAAGGTTTTTAGCATTCTCAACGTAGGCAATATCAACTCCATTAATACTAACTTTTGAAGGAAGGTGGTATCATAATCTTTTAACTAACAAGATGCTGAGATTTTTTTGGATTTAATTAGCCCATTCAAATACGAGGTTCAATTCAGCATTTAGGTTTAGTACACAATTTTCCACATTTCGTACGCTACTTGATGGGTATAACTGAACGTCATCGGCGTACATGTGAATTTTGCATGAATTAATTACACGTGGAAGATCATTTATGTAAATTGAAACAGGAGTGGGCCAAGTATTGACCCCTGCGGAAGACCCCTTCTTAAAGTCGCAGAGGTAGACGACTTATCTTTAGAGACAACTACTTGCTCTCTATTCCGAAGGTTTGAGAGAACCAATTAATTTAGAGGAGGTTTCAGAATAACCAAAAATATGTTTAAGCTTTTTAACCAGAATATCATGGTCTACCGAGTCAAAAGCTTTTAGAGTGGTCCAATAAAGTCAAAAAAGCAATATTACCATTGTCAACGATATAACGAAGATCCTCCGATACATCAATTAAAGTAGTGATACACATTCTTTTCCTGCGAAAACCAGATTGCTTAGATGATAAAAGATTATTATTGGATATATGTTCATTCATTTATTTACTCATGAAATAGGAATTTGGCCTGTATTCTCTATTAGATTTCGGCAAGGGAATTACTTTCGCCCACTTCCACAAATCAGGGTAAATAAATTTTGTAAAAATTGTGTTAAAAATATGAGTAATATAGGATAAAACCTGTGGTAAAATAGCTTTAATAAATATTGGATTCATACCGTCTAGACCAATAGATTTTGACTTTATGGAAAGAAAAGCTTCCAGAACATCCTCTGGCTAACGCAGGAGAAACTAAATAAAGAATTCAGATTGCAATCTGGTAAATTTTCATAAAAATCAGAACACAGTGGAGTTGAGTCATTTAAAGTAAATTGTCTCTTCAATTCATTTAATTCAAAAGTGGAAAGATTTACCGATTCACTTTCATCTTTATAACCAAGTTTCTTTATCTCTTTCCACATATTTTTAGTATCTATAGCCTCTGAAAATACACGACTATAATAGCGTTGCTTTGCTAATTTTACTTCCCTAGTAACAGATCTACGTAGTGATTTAAAAATTTCATTTGACTGTGCAGTTTTATATCTTTTCCATTTATCATAAGCGGAATTTCCTTTAACTATTAAATCACAAATATTCTGATTGAACCAAGGCTTAGTAGAAGATTTAACAATTTTCTTTCTAACTGGTACGTATTTGTCATATAGGTATGTGGTAGCTTCATAAAAAAGGATATCTGTTGGTTTATATCAGGATTACTGTAGATACTGGTGCAATTAATTATATTAATTTGATTTAAAAGAGCATCATAATTAACATTCTTGTAATCACGGAAAATTATATGCTGTGGTTTTTCATGTTTAAAATAAGAAAGGTTATATATCACATAAATGACATCATGTTTTGAGAAATTAGGAGAAGAAAACTGTTCATACAATGTTAGAGACAAAAAACACGTCAAGAAGAGTACTACTCGTTGAAGTGAAGTGAGTAGGGATAGTAGTGTTTACAGCTATAAGCTCAATAGGTCGGAAAAGTGAAATTAGATCTGATGAGCAAATTTTCATTTAGGTCGTCAGAAAGAATAATATCACTATACGATAAAGAGTTTTCCTCTAGGATATTTACAACAAGAGAAATATCTAGTGAATCACTAGGCCTATATAAAACTCCTATGAGACATTCACTTTCATCACAAAGAAGTTCAATAAATAAAAAATCATATTCTTTATCGCTAGATTTGCAAACAAATCGAGAACGTAATTGTTTCTTGACAAAAATTGCAACACCTCCAGCACGTTTACCAGTATTTCTATCCGCTCTCCATTTTGACCTGAAAGTTTTTTATCTTCTTTGGATTGAACCATGTTTCAGATATGCAAATTATAAAAATAGGTTATATAAATAATTACGATAGTTTTAAATTTTAAAATATTACTGGCGAAACCCTTCAACTGCAGGAACTGGAAAGTTATCACGTGAGTTATTAGATGTTTCGATATTTTCTAGAAGATGCATATTCTCCACACAAAACGCGCTATCGGACTTGGAGCGTTTAGCATAAATACGGCCAAGGCGAGTGTAAACTGACGAGAGTAGATTTTTCCGCTTTAACTTAATTGCTTCCTTAAGAAGATTGTGGTTTAATCTGGTTAGAGCTTCATTTATATAAAATGGTTCATTAGAATCGATACCAGCATGACATAGGCGCAAAAGGTCTTCCGAGTTTCGACGAAAAACAGCAGCTTGTTTCAAAATACAGTTTTTCTCCTGAGCTGAAGACAATTTTATGGTGATAATAGGATCATTAACGTTATCATTTTTATTTTTACTAATGTTAAGATAATTTTGAATACGAGTTATTTTAATTACATTTGGAACAGATGCATTAATAGTCTCACAAATATTCATAAATGTAGTCTGTAAGTTCTCATTTTCATAGTATGGAATCTCATTAGCGACGTTAGTATTTTCTTGCCTGTCCAAAGATCGCTTTACGGTTTCTAGCTTGCTGACCCTATCGGAAACAGCATATATTTTTTCCTCAATGTTGACAATTTTGGTTAAGTTCGCCAGTTCTTGAACCACGTCTCCACTGCTGTAAGATGGTTGTCAAGTCTCAAAGACGCAACATAATGGTCTGAGTGACTGCTTATCAAAGCAGTGTCATCCGCAAATGTTGATGTAATATGTTCAGATATAGGCAAGTCTGATGAAATATGAGATAAAGAACAGGGCCGAGAACACTTCCTTGAGGAACACCTGCATTCATATTATAATCAGAAGTTGTAGTTTCTTTATATTTCACCCTGAAGTTTGTGTGTAATAGTTGGTAGGTGATATTTTATTTTATATAAAAGACCCTCGTGCCATACTTTATCGAATGCCTGAGCGACATCCAGAAAAACGGCAGAGCAATATTTTCTTTCCTCAAAAGCTTTCCTAATCTCGCAAGTTATGCGGTTCACTTGCTCTATGGTTCCATGCTTTTCATGAAAGCCAAACTGATGAGCTGGAATCCTGTTTGCATTTTCGATAATTGGAAGAATCCTCTGAAGAAAAACCTTTTCAAACAGCTTTGAAAGGCACGGAAGTAAGCTTATTGGTCTGTATGACAAAGTTAAAGTTAAATCTTTTCCAGGCTTGGGAATCATTTTGATTTGAGAAATTTTCCATATGTCCTGAAAGTGACCTTTTTGCAAGATCGCATTAAATATTTTCGTTAGAATTTCAACAGCTATAAATAGTAGGTTTTTTTTATCATGTTTGGTGTGACTAAGTCACACCCAGGCGCTTTCTTTGGGCTTAGCTGCGTACGTATAATTGTCTCAACATCTTGGGCGTTAAACCATATATTACCTAAGTTGTGATCCAAATGCAGAGGCAGATCTGGTAGTGTAAAATTATTTTCTGCCAAGTTTGGCTCAAATACAGTTCTTAAAAGTTCTGCAAATGAGTATGCTTTCTCCTCTTCACTGCATGCCTAATTGCCACATTGATTTCTCAGCGGTGGTTCGCCCTCTACCGGTTGGTTTGATTTTAGTAGCTTTACAAAGTGAATAGGTCGCTGAACTTTTATACGATAAACTTTCTACATATACGTTATTTATGCGATCCTCTTCCAAATGAAGGGCTTTTCTAAGGTTTTTAGTAGCTTCAGACAGCCTCTGCTTTGCAGCAGGGGATCTCCTGTATTGCCATTCTCTTCTTAGCCTTCTTTTGATGGCCTGTAGTTGCTCGATTTTAGAGATAAAAACTGCGATCAGAGGAAGCAACGGTCACGGAAGACGAAGATTGCTCTGCTGCTGATCTCAGACTAGACGTAAAGTCCTGAACACATTCGCCTATATCCCCCTCACATTCCAAAGATGGACTAACGTGGATGTGGCTACTAATGTACTTTTTATAGTTTAACCAAGTGAGTCCACAGGGTGTCTTAACCGAAATTGGTTCATCGTAATACGTTAAAATTACTGGAGAATGGTCTAAATTGAGATTAAGTGAATTTTCAGCAGATAACTTACTTCTCTCGATATGTTTCATTATCCCAAAATTGATAAGATCGGGAATTTTTCTTGGATATGAAGGCCAATAGGTTGGCTGTCCAGGCCATATAACGTCCAGACTATTCCTCCGATCGATAAGAGCACAGTAAAGCTGTCTTCCCCTAGGGTTTGTTAGACGTGAACCCCAATAGGTGTGTTTCGCATTGTAGTCTCCACAAGCTAGGAAGCGATTACCAAGAGTCTTGAAAAAATTTCAAATTGTATCTTAGATACTGAAAATCGGGGAGGACAGTAAACTGACGTCAGAATAAGTCCTCCTCCTACACAATCAAGATGTATTTAGGTAGCTTGAAGGTAGATTGTAGAATAAGTTTCCATAGCAGGGTGCTTAATTCTACTTTTTATCAAAATACCTGTACCACCGTGAGCCTTACTGTCAGGGTGATTTGTTTTCTGGAATGTATAACCTGGAATTTGAAAATTATATATATTCGTGAGGTGGGTTTCTAATAACAATAACACATTGATGTTAATGTTGTGCAAAAAATCTCATCTTTATGCTGGTTTACGCCGTTTGCATTCCAAAAACATATTTTAAACAAACGCATTATTTTTTTCATACGAGAGCCTACAAAGTGTTATTTTGCGCTGTTAGCTCCTCTATTGTACCTTGCACCGATGTCATAAAAGTATTCATTGTGCTTTGCATTGTAGACATGAAATTAGTCATTGGCTGCATAATGTTGAAAAACATTTTTTTTTTGTTTCATTATGAAAGATTCTTTATTAACAAAATCAGTCCTCTTAATTCTAGCCCCGCTAAGCCATTTGGCTTGTCTGCAGGAGATTAAGTGTCATTTTGTACACTGTTTAGTTTGAAAAAAAGTTTATGTGAAATTTACATTTTTGTAACAACTATGTAAAAATATATTGTGAAATGTGAATTTTTGGAAAGCCACGATAATGTCCTCTAATTTAATATCGACTGGAAAACATACATTTTTGATTTTTCCCGATTATTGAAAAAAAGACGACTTAACCCCATTGTGTTTTTTAATAATCGTTATCTTCAGATTAAGTGCCATTTTGTACACTGTTTAGTTTGCAAAAAAGTTTATGTGAAATTTACATTTTCTTAACTAGTATGCAAAAATGGAATGTTAAAAGTGGATTTTTGGAAAGCGAGATAATGTCCTTTAATTTGAGTGTAATATCGACTAGAAAACAAATATTTCTGATTTTTCGTGATTATTAAAAAAAAGACAAGTTAACGCCGTTCTTTTTTTTAATAAATCGTAATTTTCAGTTTACGTGTCATTTTGTACACTGTTTAGTTTGAAAAAAAGTTTATGTAAAATTTACATTTTTTAACAACTTTGTAAAAATATAATGCGAAATGTGGATTTTTGGAATGCCCCGATAATGTCCTTTAATTTGAGTGTAATATCGACTGGAAAACAAACAGGTCCGACTTTTCCCGATTATTGAAAAAAACACAAGTTAACGCCATTACTTTTTTTTAATAATCGTTATTTTCAGATTATCATTTTGTACACTGTTTAGTTTGAAAAAAGTTATGTGAAATTTACATTTATTAAACTACTATGTAAAAATAGAATGTGAAATGTGGATTTTTGGAAAGCCCAGAAAATGTTTGAAGACCATATCGACTGGGAAACAAACATTTTTGATTTGTCCCGATTATTGAAAACAAAACACAAGTTAACCCCATTGTTTTTTTTTTTAATAATCGCAATTTTCAGATTAACTGTCATTTTGTACACTGTTTAGTTTAAAAAAAAGTTTATGTGAAATTTACATTTCATAACTACTATGTAAAAATATAATGTGAAATGTGGATTTTTGGTAAGCCCAGACAATGTCCTTTAATTAGAGTGTAATATCGACTGGAAAACAAACATTTTTGATTTTCCCGATCATTGGAAATAAAACAATTTAACCCCATTGTTTTTTTAATAATTGTTATTTTAAGATTAAGTGTCATTTTGTACACTGTTTAGTTTCAAAAAAAGTTTATGTGAAATTTAAATTTTCTTAACAACTTTGCAAAAAATATAATGTGAAATGTGGATTTTTGGAAAGGACACAAAATGTTCTTTAATTTGAGTATAATATTGACTTTAACACAAACAATTATGAAATTATTGAAAAAAAGACAAGTTAAGTCCATTGTTTTTTTTAATAATCGTAATTTTCAGATTAAGTGTCATTTTGTACACTGTTTAGTTTGAAAAAAATTTATGTGAAATTTACATTTTTTTAAAATCTATGTAAAAATATAATGTCAAATGTTGACTTTTGGAAAGCCAAGAAAATGTTCTTTAATTTAAGTATAATATCGACTGGAACACAAACATTTTGAATTTTCCCGATTATTGAAATACCGACAAGTTAACCCCATTGTTCTTTTTTACTAACCGTAATTTTCAGATTAAGTGTCACTTTGTACACTGGTTGGTAAGAAGAAGAAGTATATGTGAAATTTACATTTTCTTAACTACTATGTAAACAGAATGTGAAATACGGATTTTTGGAAACCCTAGAAAATGTCCTTTAATATGAGTGTAATATCGACTGGAAGACAAACATTTTTGATTTTTCCCATTATTTAAAATAAGACACTCATGTAGTGAGTAAACTAGTTCATATGAATGTTTGATGTTTGGCATGGGATTGTTACCGCTTTCAAAACGTGTTCTGATGATGGGAACCTAGAAAATTCCCGAAATAGATCTATCAACACATTCCTGAAAGGGTCAAATAATAAATTTGAAAACAAAAAACTCTATAGATTATTTGTTAGGACAATATCCTAATGAAGAAATATAGAGTATGGCCTCGAACTTGAATAATTTTCATTTTCATTGCAAAATTTAAATAATTAAAGCATATGTATTATAATATCAAATAATTATGTTTGAGTTTCTATGCCGAAAACAGTTTAAAAATATTTTCTTTAAATTTTCGTGCGTTACTTAAAAGTTGAGAGGAATGCCACTTGGAAATTTAACTTTTGTATCTAAATGATCTAAGCCTTTTTCCCCTGCTTATATCTCAAATACAAAATTTGCTGTACAGATGATCAGGTATGTGGGTATATATTATTTTATGTAAAAACACTAAAACTCTAATGTTTAGTAGATTATTTAAAGAAAGGCCATATAGCTGAGATGAAAAGAAAGATAAACTAGAAGCCTATTAAGTCCATAAACGTATCGGCATGTGTTGTTAAATGCAACTTTCAATTTAACTTTACTACTTGCATCACATTTAGCAAATACCTCACAACCATAGAGTAAAACAGGCATCAGATAAGTTTTGGCAAGTAGCATTCTTACTCTCATAGGTGTACAATGCTGGGTCCGCCAAAGAGTTTTAGTCATAGAGAAAGTGCGACCACAATTATAGTTAATGTGGTTCGACCACGTAAGAGTGTCATTAAAAATATTTCAAAATTCTAAGCAGATTTTACTATTTCAATTCGTTGATTATTTATAAATATATTATGTATATTACTTAGTTTGGCAAGTCGCTTTTGAATTACAATGCATTAAGATTTTTTTTGATTTTTTCCTAACTGTGTGGCGGTCGAAGAGAAATTAAAAAAGTTATTAAGTTTGTAACAAAGAATGTTATGATCCACGGCATCAAACGCTTTTAAATGATCTAATAGTATTAAAAATGTAGTCTTGCCATCATCAAGTTTCTCCCTAATCTCCTCTGTAACATCAACTAAGGCTGTTATGTAGCTGAGATTCTTTCTGAACCCAGATTGACAATCTGTTAGCAAGTTATTGTTATCCAAGAAACAAGTAATTTGGTTATGCATAGTACGTTCAAACACTTTAGAGAGAAATGGAAGAATGGCTATTGGTCTATAATCGGAACCAGCTTTGGGTATTGGAACGATTTTAGCTATTTTCCAATTCGAGGGAAAGTAACTTGAAGTTAATATTTTGTAAAACAAAAATGTTATTATTGGAAGTAGTTGAGGTAAAAGAATCTTTAGAAAATTTGGATTAATCCCGTCCACTCCTATAGAGTTGGATTTTATAGACAAAATACTAAATAAAACGTCACATTGGTCTACTGCAGCAAAAGAAAAAAAGTAAGATTCAGGAGTGTTACTAGAATGATTATTGATATAATAATTTTGATTTTCTTGAACCATAGGAACATTTAAAAGCTTTTTATTGATTGTAGCGGCATCAATCTGGATGAGTTTTTTCGAGAGCCAGAATCCGCACATGATGCTAATGAACGTTTTGATCAAACTTATTATTAAAATCTTACTTTCATACTATTTTTCTCTATTTTTGACACTTTGTACCATTTTAAATACATTCATATTTCTGAATATACAAATTTTATATGTTTTTCAAATCAATAGTTCAACTAAAAATTTATATGTTAATTATAACTTTTTTATCAAAATATATATTTCGTGCGTTACTAGTTCATTGTTTTTAAACTTTATCAATGAACAATACTCATAGAATTAGTTCCAGAGATAATGTTGCAAATATGGTTAAAGTCCTTGCCAATCAGAGGAAAGGTGTTAAAATATGTCATATAAATGCTCAAAGCTTGAGGAAAAAGATTGACGAATTTAGATTAATCTTTGAAAACTCAGGTATTGATTTTATTTGTGTATCGGAAACATGGTTTGATTCCGAAATTACGGACTTTTCTGTTTCATTAAATGGATATAATTTACGTAGAGTCGATAGAGAAGATGGATATGGCGGCGTTGCTATGTACATCAAAAAGGGTATTTCTTTTAGTATCAAATGTACATCTAAAGAAAATTGTGATTTTGAGGACATCAATAATTCAGATCCTTTAAATTTAGTTGAGTATCTATTTATCGAGGTAAACAATGAAGGTAGGAAATTGCTAGTAGGTAGTGTTTATAGGCCTAACAAAAATCTTTGTACTAGGCGGTTTATTCGAATTTTGGAAGCACAAACAGCTTTGTACGATGATGTTATAATAGCAGGAGATTTCAATTCAAACCTTCTAGTGGATAGTAGTTTTTCGGATGACTGTGCCTCGCTTGGTTTAATATCACCTAATATCTTAAATCCTACACACTTCACTGCAACTAATAACACGCTTTTGGATTTATTTCTCGTGAGTAATGAAATTAATGTACTACTCTATGATCAATTGTCTGCGTCATGTTTCTCCAAGCATGATCTCATTTTCATGACTTATAATTTTCAACTGGTAATACCAGTTGAGAGAATTACTTTTCGAGATTTCAAAAGTATTAATTTTAGATTTCTCGAGGAAGAATTTTTTAAAATCGATTGGAATGGGTTGTATTCTTTGTATTCCGCAGATGACCAACTCTCTTTTATTGAGCAAAACCTAAATTATCTGTTTGATCTAACTGTACCAATAAGGACAAAAATTATTAGTAATAAACAGAAACCATGGTTTTCATCTGAAATAAAAGATTATATCAATCAAAGAGATTTTGCGTATGCACGTTGGAAAAGATTTAAAACTACAACATTACATGAGGATTATCTGACTGCTAAAAGAGAAACAAATAAAATGATTAAAAAGGCCAAATCCGTTTTTTATGCTGAGAAGTTTTCTTCCGCCATTGGCTCCAAAAGAACATGGCAAACTATACGTGAAGTTGGTATCGGCAAATCTACGAATCAAGAACCATGTTCGATTGATGCCGATACAATCAATAAAAAGTTTTTAAATGTTCCTATGGTTCAAGCAGATCAAAATTATTATATCAATAATCATTCTAGTAACAATTCTGAATCTTACTTTTTTTCTTTTGCTGCAGTAGACCAATGTGACGTTTTATCTAGTATATTGTCTATAAAATCCAACTCTATAGGAGTGGACGGGATTAATCCAAAGTTTCTAAAGATTCTTTTACCTCAACTACTTCCAATAATAACATTTTTGTTTAACAAAATATTAACTTCAAGTTACTTTCCCTCGAATTGGAAAATAGCTAAAATCTTCCCAATACCCAAAGCTGGTTCTGATTATAGACCAATAGCCATTCTTCCATTTCTCTCTAAAGCATTTGAACGTATTATGCATAACCAAATTACTTATTTCTTGGATAACAATAACTTGCTAACAGATCGTCAATCTGGGTTCAGAAAGAAGCACAGTTGCATAACAGCCTTAGTTGATGTTACAGAGGAGATTAGGGAGAAACTTGATGATGGCAAGACTACATTTTTAATACTTTTAGATCATTCAAAAGCAGTTTGATACCGTAGATCATAACATTCTTTGTTACAAACTTAATAACTTTTTCAATTTCTCTTCGACCGCTACTCAGTTATTGTCAACATAACTACGTAACAGATATCAGTATGTTGAAACTGCAATCCAAAAATCCAAGGCACTGCCTGTAACCAGAGGGGTACCTCAGGGGTCCATTGTTGGGCCACTATTATTCTCACTGTACTCTAATGACCTTCCAGGCATTTTAACAAATTGTAATGTAAGAATGTACGCGGATGACGTTCAACTTTATACCAGTTGTACTAATACCTTAATCGACCAGTGTATTATCTCTATTAATCAGCAACTACATCGTATTTATACGTGGGCAACCGCAAATGGTCTAGGAATAAATCCAAAAAAATCTAAATGCATAGTAATTCAAAAGCGACTTGCCAAACTAAGTATTATACCTAATATATTTATAAATAATCAAAAAATTGAAATAGTAAAATCTGCTAAGAATCTCGGAATATTTTTTAATGACACTCTTACGTGGTCGAACCACATTAACTATGCTTGTGGTCGCACTTTCTCTATGACTAGAACTCTTTGGCGAACCCAGCATTGTACACCTATTAGAATAAGAATGCTACTTGCCAAAACTTATCTGATGCCTGTTTTACTATATGGTTGTGAGCTTTTTGCTAAATGTGATGCAACTAGTAAAGGGAAATTGAACGTTGCATTTAACAACATAATCCGATACGTGTATGGACTTAATAGGCGTTCTAGTGTATCTTTCTTTTCATCTCAGCTATATGGCCTTTCTTTAAATAATCTACTAAACATTAGAGTTTTAGTTTTTTTACATAAAATAATATATACCCACATACCTGATCATCTGTACAGCAAACTTGTTATTTCAGATATAAGCAGGGGAAAAAGACTTAGATCATTTAGATACAAAAGTTTAATTTCGGAGTGGCATTTCTACATATTCGCAGTATCTCTCTGGAATTCTATACCCCACAGCTCTCAACTTTTAAGTAACGCACGAAAATTTAAAGAAAATATTTTTAAACTGTTTTCGGCATAAGAAAATCAAACATAATTATTTGATAAATTAAATTATTTAAATTTATTTAAATTTTTTATTTAGTTTTTTTTTTGTTTTGTTCGTCTTGTTTAATTTAAATTGTTTTTTGTTTTCCATATAAAAATTGTAATTAGTTATTAAGTTATTAATTAATTATCTTATAATTTTTCAAATCATCAGTTCCATACTGCAAAATAAGACTTTTAGTCTTGTGTATGGAGCAATTCAAATAAATAAATAAAAAAAAAATCGAACATGGTGCTTGATTCGTAGATTTACCGATACCAACTTCACGTATCGTTTGCCATGTTCTTTTGGAGCCAATGGCGGAAGAAAACTTTTCAGCAAAAAAAACGGATTTGACCTTTTTAATCATTTTATTTGTTTTTCTTTTAGCAGAGAGATAATCCTCATGTAATGTTCTAGTTTTAAGTGTTTTCCAACGTGCATACACAAAATCTCTTTGATTGATATAATCTTTAATTTCAGATTAAAACCATGGTTTCTGTTTATTACTAATAATTTTTGTCCTTATTGGTACAGTTAGATCAAACAGATAATTTAGGTTTTGCTCAAGAAAAGAGAGTTGGTCATTTAAAAAATTCTTCCTCGAGAAATCTAAAATTAATATTTTTGAAATCTCGAAAAATAATATTTTTGAAATCTCGAAAAATAATATTTTTGAAATCTCGAAAAATAATTCTGTCAACTGGTATTAATAGTTTGAGATTGTAAGTCATGAAAATGAGATCATGCTTGTAGAAACATGACGCAGACAATTGATCATAGAGTAGTATATTAATTTCATTACTCACGAGCAATAAATCCAAAAGCGTGTTATTAGTTGCAGTGAAGTGTGTAGGATTTAAGATATTAGGTGATATTAAACCAAGCGAGGCACAGCCATCAGAAAAACTACTATCCACTAGAAGGTTTAAATTAAAATCTTCTGCTATTATAACATCATCGTACAAAGCTGTTTGTCCTTCCAAAATTCGAATAAACCGCCTAGTACAAAGATTTTTATTAGGGCTATAAACACTCCATACAAGCAATTTCCTACCTTCATTGTTTACCTCGATAAATAGATACTCAACTGAATTTAAAGGATCTGAATTATTAATATCCTCAAAATCACAATCTTCTTTAGATGTACATTTGATACTAAAAGTAATACCCTTTTTGATGTACATAGCAACGCCGCCATATCCATCTTCTCTATCGACTCTACGTAAATTATATCCATTTAATGAAACAGAAAAGTCCGTAATTTCGGAATCAAACCATGCTTCCGATACACATATGAAATCAATACCTGAGTTTTCAAAGATCAATCTAAATTCGTCAATCTTTTTCCTTAAGCTTTGAGCATTTAAATGACCTATTTTAATACCTTTCCTCTGATTGGTAAGGACTTTAACAATATTTGCAACATTATCTCTGGCACTAATTCTATGAGTATTGTTCATTGATAAAGTTTAAAAATAATGAACTAGTATCCCGGTACATTATCTAGTCCATGTTGCCACCTAGCTAGCTTTGCACCGGCGTGGATTTTCAACACGCAACATAAACCGAGGCCCGACTATAAAACATTAACAAAAGGTCAGTGTACAAAAATTAACTGATAACTAACCACGTTAAAATTTCAAAAACAAGCTCAAAACACACACAACGACCACAACAAGTACGCGTATTCAATATGGGACAGACGTCACTCCCCCCATACGTAGCCCACCAAAAACCTATGTCATCCTAATATACTTTAAGGGCCCCTTTAAAATATCACCAAAACTTACCCTTTCACACTTCACCCATTTTTGACCATTGCACCTGAAATTCCCTTACACAAAATTTAGCAACACATAATTTCAAATTTCTAATCAGCACAAATTTATTAAATAAAAAAAAAAATTAAAAGTAAACCTAAAATAAACTTACTAAAAATAAACTTACTTAAAATAACTTACTGATTTAATATAACAATAAAAAAAAATAGCAAACAAATAAATAAAAAATTAAAAAAAATAAATTTATATGATTTCTAACGGACTTCAAAATATATCAAAAACTTTTGTATTTAACCAATTATTATTATAAAATAATACCCACCAATATGGGGTTTCTCTTGAAAATAACGATACAATTGTATCCTTTCGAACGGTTCATTCAACCAAATAAACCGTACGTTTTTATATAAACTTTTAACTAAAATTTCCAAATATCTATATCTCCCAATAGTTTTTCTACAGATTAACTATAAAACTGCGTAAAATTCCAAAAAAGTAACAAAATCAATCGCAATCACATTTATAGATCCTTAAGCAGATCTGTACTAACAAAGGCAATTGCTACTTTTACTTGTATAAAAATAGAATTAACCGTACGCAATAAAATTTTCAATCACACAATATTGTCTAAATACACATTTATACTAAAAAAAACAACACAAAAATTTTAGAATATTACCATAAAATACTAACACTAAAATTTTACAAATGACAAAAAAAAAACTATTTGATTTTAAATAAAATAGCAATAAAATTTACAAAAAAAATACAATTATACGAATTTCATAAAATCCTAACTTTAGCCATTAATATAAAGTTTTAGTCCTTTAAACTTTAAATTCCTTTAAACGTATGTATTTAACTATAAACTACAAAAATTATGTTACTTTCCATTAAATTCGCTATATCCATTGGGTTACTGCCCTGATAAAAACCTCTTATAGGGCGATAATTTATCCCGGTCACTATTTAGCTGTTAGCAGCGAATAAAATTTTTCCTTATTTGATTAACACAACCATATAAACACAAGTACACAAAAAGAAACAAGATAAAATGACCAACTATATATATACTAAAACTATCACTGATATCTATTTAACTTTTTAACGATTTTCAAAACTATATTTTTTCTCACGTCAATGCCAAATGGCGTTCGATTGAGAAATCTTTTTAAAATGATTG
Organism: Delia radicum; assembly: GCA_021234595.1. NCBI lineage: Eukaryota > Metazoa > Arthropoda > Insecta > Diptera > Anthomyiidae > Delia > Delia radicum. The sequence continues at coordinate 180,273,427 of CM037853.1, forward strand.
CATTTAAGAATTGGTATTGTTGTAGTATTCAAATTGATGCCCAAATTCACAAAATTTTTAGATGATAGGGTAAATTACTTTAATTATTTATATATTTTAAAAATTATTTTTATTCGTTCCATTAATCGAATCATTTTTTAAAATTAATCGTTTGAGCGTTCTTTCAAAAATTGTTTAATCGTTTATTTGTTAATTGTGCAAACCGTATGTTGAGAATATATCACACAACACAAATTAACTTTATAATTAAAATCTACACTCAAAAAAAGTTATTAAAGTCTGCAAAATTTTAGTCAGGAGGATGCTTGCAAAAAAATTGCTAATGTCAGCAAAATCAAGGACACACATTTTGGGTAATTTGTTATGTCTCCTTTTTCTTATTGCCAAATAGGGTTGTTGTTATAACGTGGTTAATAAAATCTTATAAAACCAATATAGAAAATAATGAATGAAATTTATTGAATGCAAATTGAAAAATTAAAAATGTAAATTTGAAATGTAACATATAAAACTTTATTTAAAAGAATTTCTAAGAATAATGTCAAATATAAAAAAGTGATATTGAACAGAGTTACAACATTCCCTCGCAGCTAATTTAAGTCAAGACGATTCTTCTTTCCAATCCTTTCTGAGCGTCTAGGTGTGAATTGTTGTTGACGTTTTCTATTTCGTTGCCGTATGAATTTCTGTTGTTGGTCAATACATTCTTGATCAATCCTTGCAGAGTTTGAATGTTGTGATGAATCATTAAGGGAGAGTGGTTGCTGCTGATTAAAAGTAGCTGGTTCATTTGATATCGCACGCAAAATCTGTGATGATTTATTGGAATTATCCTGGTTATTTTCTGTATATTGATTTTGTTGATGTTGCTTTTGTGATATTTCTGGTAATGCAATATCAATATCAAAATTTTTATTTTGTGGTTCATAAACTGATCGTTGTTGTGGTTTATTACTTTGATTCAATCTTGGTTTCACCTGATTTTGATGACGTTTTATTACACCTTGTGATGTTTCTATCAAATACATTAAGTTACCTATATTTTCTTTTACTTTTCCGCTAATACATCGGTTTTTACCGGTAAAATTTCGTGCATAAACTTTTTCTCCAATGTGAAATTTTGATCTGAGTTCTGTCTGTTGATGATGAATTGGAAACATTGCAGTTAACACAGTTCTAGGTTGATGACCATGTAACAATAATTCTGCAGGGGACTTGCCTGTTGTGGGATTTGGAGTTGCTCTGTAAGTAACGAGGTATTTATATAAAACTTGTTCGTGTTTGGTCTCTTCTTGAAGTATTTTATTGAATGATGTCTTGAATGTTCTAACAAAACGCTCTGCCAGCCCATTTGAAGCTGGATGAAACGGAGCGGTCGTTAAATGTGTTATTGAATTTATTTCACAAAATCTTTTAAATTCAGCTGAGGTGAATTGAGTGCCATTATCAGTGACTATTGTTTGTGGAAGTCCTTCTATTGAAAATATACTTTGTAACGCTGTTATTGTGGATAGTGTAGTGGCAGAGTTTACTTGTCTTACAAAAGGAAATTTTGAGAACGAATCTACGCCGATTAGCCACATTTTATTGTAACAAGGACCGGCGTAATCTATATGTATTCTTTCCCAAGGCTGTGTTGCCTCGGCCCAAGATGAAAAATGTTGTATTGGATCCGCAACACTTTCTTGACAAATTGAACATAATTTTGATACCTTTTCGATTTCTTCGTCTATCTTAGGAAATCATACGTACCGTCTAGCGATTTGTTTCATCCTGATTGTTCCCCAATGTCCTTCATGACGCATACTTAAGACTTTTGAATGTAGTGCTATAGGAATTATGATTCGACAATAATCACTATTAAGAAGAAGGACACCCTTTTCAATGGAAATCGAATGTTTTCTTGCAAAATAAGGAGCTAATTCGTTATCGGATTTATCAATATGATCAGGCCAACCATTAATCACGTAATTGGTTACAACTCCGAGTATTTTATCCTGACTAGTAATTTAAGCAACATATTTAGCATCAATTGGAAATTAATTTAATATAGTATTGTACAGTTCGTCGACATTTAATACTTCAGCTTCTTCTTTATCAAATTCAATGTCATTACCAACTGGCAATCTAGACAGTGCATCTGCATAAGCATGATGTGCTGTGGACTTATATTTGTTAGTATAATCATAAGCTTGTAGAATTACTGCCCAACGTTGAAGTCAATGTAATGTCATGATAGGAAGTTTCTTAAAAGGATGAAATAGAGTGGTAAGGGCTTGATGATCCGTTACCAATTCAAAATGTCTACCATAAAGATATTGGTGAAATTTGGTTATTCCGAAAATAATAGATAACGCTTCCTTTTCAATTTGCGAGTAGTTAATTTGACTAGAATTTAGAGTTTTTAATGCAAAGCATATTGGTTTTTCAGTTCCATCCGGAAAACGATGAGATAAAACGGCTCCTATGCCATGTTGTGAAGCATCAGTAGCTAGAATAATTGGGTATTTGTCATCGTAGTGAACTAACTTTGCAACCTTTACAATGTCGTCTTTTACCGATTGGAATGCGCGTTCCTGTCTTTCACCCCATAAAAATTTTACATTTGTTCTTAATTCGTTTAATGGTGCCGCAGTCTTAGAAAAGTTTGGAATGAACTTGTTATAGTAATTAATTTTTCCAATGAAAGCCTCTAATTCCTTCAAATTGGCATTTGTGTTATTGCTTCTAATCTTTTCCCTGAGGGTCTAATACCACTAGCGTCAATGATGTGTCCCATATATTCGACCGATGATTTAGCAAAACTACATTTTTCAGTTTTACATTTAAGACCATGGTATTCTAATCTCTCAAATAATTGCGTTATAATCCGAATGTGTTCTTCATGTGTACGACCTGTTACAATAACATCATCAAGGTAAACGGCACAACCACTACCTCTTCCATGAACCTTTGGAATATTGCCGGTGCACTAGCAACCCCAAAAGGCATTCTTTGATACTGATATAACCCAAACAGGGTATTTATTACCATATATTTCTTAGCAGAGTCTGCTAATTCAATTTGTAGATATGCCTCACTAAGATCTATCTTAGAAAAATACTGACCACCTTGGAGTTTGTGAAAAAGTTCTTCAATACGCGGAATAGGATATCTGTCAACTTCCATTTGAGATTTAACAGTCGCTTTAAAATCTGCGCATATTCGAATTGAATCATTTGACTTTTTGGCCACAACTATAGGGGATTCCCAGTTACTAGCACTGACTGGCTATAGAACTTCAATAGACACAAGACGTTGGATTTCCGCTAGAACCTTTTTATATAAGGCAAATAGAATATTATATGGTTTCATAAACTTTGGGACAGAGTTCCGTTTTAAGTTGATATTCGCTTTCAAAGTTAAACAACGACCAAGACCTTCAGAAAAAATTCCCTTAAATCGTTGTTGGAGATTATTAAGGCCAGTCACCAAGCTTCCCTGAGACTCATTTTCTACTTGTAAACATTTTTCTTTTGGGAAGTCATAACCAGGAATCTTAATTTCAAATCCTAATTGAAATTTAAAACTTTGATCATTTACCTTGACTGGAATCATAATCTTTTTTGAATCTGAATTTATGTTGTAAACTTTTGATGTGGATGCTTCAAGTAACTCTACTACACTAACTGATGTTTCTTCATACGATATTTCATCGACTTGTCGGACATTGTGACGATAATAATTTCTTTATACTGAACACCCGGAGCGGATTCACACACACTTGCAATGTGTCCCATTTTAGAACATTTCTTACATTTTCATTTATTTTTAAAGTGATAACAATCTATTCTTTCGTGGGACTTACCACATTCGGGACAAGATTTAGTATTGTTGAAGTATTTGATGGGCGATTTTGGAAATTTGAAGAACGATGAACTGTATTAACTTCTGTTAAGAGTACCAGCTGCACCTACCATTTCCTTACAAGCATTTGTGGTAGCTTCATAAATTGTACAAATTTGTAATACTTCCTCCAATGATGGATTGGACTTTTGTAAACATGTTGTTCGCACCTTCTCATGAGGTGTATGACTAACAATCATATCTCTTATTTTGTTATCAATATAAGACTCGTTGTAATTTACATTTTCACATACAAAATTACAATCTCTGGCTGCTCCACGCAAATCTGCTATCCACTCAGAATACGTTTGGTTCTCTTTCATCATTGTATGATTGTAAAATTTGAATCTAGTTGCTAGAATGTGCTGCTTTTTTATAAAATGGTCATTTAGAGCTCCAATTATATTGTTGTATGGTATTTCTTCAGCTTTACCATTAAACATTTTCTGCAGCAGTTCCAGTATGTTGCTGCCAACCCAACTCAAAAAACAAATACGCTTCGTTTCTTCATTAGATATGGAATTTGCTTTAAAAAATTGCTCCATTTGTAGGTGGTAAATTGACCATCTATCTGTTTCAACATTAAACTTTCCCAATAATGGAATTGGAAAACTTTGTTTATTTGTTGACACTACATTTTCCAAAACGACTTTGTTTTGGGCCAGGATTTGGCTAATAAACAGATTATTGGATTCTTGAAATTGTTGTAAGACCTGTGTTAGAACGTTGATATACATCCTCGTCGCCAAATGTTACAACGTGGTTAATAAAATCTTATAGAAACCAATATAGAAAATAATGAATGATATTTATTGAATGTAAATTGAAAAATTAAAAATGTAAATTTGAAATGTAACATATAAAACTTGATTTAAAAGAATTTCTAATAATAATGTCTAATATAAAAAAGTGACTATTGAACCGAGTTACAACAGTTGTGTATTTAGACAACCATTGATTTAAGTAGTTTAAAGATAGTTTTGTTTATGTTATATATAATTATTTCATATATTTTTTCAGATATTAAATTAATTCATTTCGTCAATGTTGAAGCTATGAACATTTTTTTATTTTGTAACGTGTTGTAAATTATTTTTAAAAGAACCCCAAAAAAATGTTGCAGATTTTCAGCAAATAAATAACTAAAATATAAGTTTACTTCAAAGTTTTTCGAGTTCTTTTTTGAGTCTACTAAAATTCAGCAAACATTTTATTAACTTTTATCAATGCTTTTTTAATTTTTAATCAACTAAGTGACAGCAAAACTTTTGCTGAATCTACAAATTTTACTGACATTAGCAATTTTTTGCAAGCACCCTCCTGACTAAAATTTTGCTGACTTTACTAACCTTTTTTTTGGAGTGTAACTTTTAATTATTAAGTTAATTTGTGTTGTGTAATATATTCCCAGCATACGTTTGCACAAATAAGACCAGTTTGCATATAAAATTAAGCGTGGATCCGCTTTAGTTCAAATGCTCTTTGCTAATTTATTTCAATAATTTTTTTCGTTATGTTTATTATGTTTTTATTTTTAGTAACATAAAAAAAAATACGTGAATATTTTTATAGTTTTTAGTGCATACTTTAAGATTTTTCATGCATATTATAGGCGCCTAAAACGCATTCCTGTCCCTGGTCATTATTATATAATTTTTATATGGAAATCGCAGAAAAACAGCATTTAAAATGTTTTTAAATAACAAGGATAATTATTTTCATATTATGATATTATTTTAAAAATTAGTTTTTTACTTTTTACGACAATAACAAAGTTTTGTTGGTTTTGTATTAAAACTTTTAATTTTATTAAAAATATATAGAAAATGGAACAAATATGCTGATTTAACATGAAAAACTGTAAAACCTAGATGAATTTAGAAAAACTTTTTTTTTATGAAAAAACTGTAAATCCGTTAAGAATCCTAAAAAACTGGGAATACAGTTAAACAAAAACTGGCTATACGGTAACACTGGCTATGTTTTAAAAAACGATAAGACGCAAGTGTACAAGTCTGAGTGCATTTGTGTAACTAATGGTGGTTGCTTTTTGCTTCATGTATTTGTTTTATACACAAAAGCCACAACAATAAGCACTTGTTAAGCAATTTCTAGAAAAAAACATGTTTATTTATGCTTGTAGTAAAATAGAAGCCGACGAAGATAGAAGTGAACAGAAAATATTTTCTGTTTTAAATCTTATTAATAAAATATGTAAAATAATTACGTAAGTTTTATAATAAAAAATATATTTATTTATGTTAGTATTACTAAATAGTTTTTCTTTCAGCCCTTAAATATTTACATACAATTCTACGTGGTATCAATGAAGAAAAACGAAACAAACAATAACACATATAAAGACTTAATTAGTTTGTACGTAACGTTCTGTGACGAATCAACTGATTTGTTTTTGATGTATGAAAACCGGCTGCCTCGGCACAAATAGGAATGGGAATACCGGGTATGTGTTTAAAAAATTTAATAAAACATATTAAAAGTGTATTTTTTCCACAGCGGACCTTTGTATGAAGAGATGGACGTCACTGTGAGAACGATATGTGAAGGAAAGAAAAAATTAAACCACATCATCTGGAAGTGGTTCTACTTACAGACATCTTTAATGGACCAAAGCAACCCATATAACTCCTCGTCCGTATGTATCCTTTTAATTTATTTGTGAACTTTAATTTTGTCCAGTTTAGAAAAATTTAAAAATATGATTTCCAGAGTCCGTTCAACAATAAATATTTTGGAAGAGTTGTTGTTGTGGTTCAACGTTCGACTCAGGAATTTTTGACACTAGAATCGGCAACTAAGGAATCACAAATTCTGGAGTCCACATTTTTTGAATCACTAACTCAGGAGTCGTCTTTTATTTCATCAACATCACTTGAAGCAGCTGGTAATAAAATTCATGAGACAGTGAAACAAAAGAACAAGAAAAAAAGAAGTGAAGAATTCGTTTATACCGATCAAATATTTGCAGAAGCAGTTGAAAGTTTTAAAAAATTTTGCAAATCGAAGGAAGAAAAAGAAAAACGACGAGAAAATTATCCTATTTATGCCTTTGGCAAAATGATAATAGCAACAATAAATTCTCTGAACGAAACCAAGCAAACAAAAGCTATGACCATGATTACTGAGCTGCTAATGCAAATAAAACTGGAGCCAAAGTAGATAGATATACAACTAAACTTCTTAACTATTTTGCTTTCTTTGTTGGTTATTTTTATTAAAACCTGTATTTAAGAAAAATTTATATGCAGTTTTCTGAATTTATTAATTTTTTTCTTTGTTAAAAAAACAACTAATTGAGTTAAGTCCTCAATTAGTTGTTTTTTTTTAACAAATATGGTTAACATATGGACTAAATTCGGCATGGTTTAACCTTATCAGAGTGGAATCAAAGCTTTTGAAAATAAAAATATGTAAATTTACAAGTGCTATATAATTTGGTCAAAATTAAATTAAATACATTATACATAAATGGGATGAAATATAAAGAAACGATTTGTCGATTTTCGTTCATTACAGTCCCAGTTTTATTGCAATGGTTCCAAATGGAAGAATTTTTTTTTTGGTTGTTTTATTAGACAACGTTCACCCATTCTGAATTTCGCCCGAAAATTCTCCATTTTAAAAAAACTGTATTTATATTAAAAATTTCCAAAACTCTAAATTATGAAAAATTTTATTTTTTATTTCAATTGTTCCCTTAATATACTCGAAATTATTCAGATATGGAATTCTGACATGATCGGATATCGGTAACCCACTTTAGTCTGGAATCCAAAATAACCCACGAATTTTATAAAAATGCCAATTCGTATTTTTTTATATTAATTTTAAAGATTTTTTTAAACGTCTCATTTGGAGATGTAGTTTGCTATTTTTTTAATAAAAAGTTGTTATTAAAGAAAAAAAAATTGGAAAAATTATAATTAGGGTTTATCTTTGGAGCGGCTCCTTTCCAGTACATTTTATGAAATTAGCTTATTTTGTCAAAAATTTAATAAATCTAAATGTTTTTATTATAGCTGTGTTCTTTTTTGTCACCCGGCTAGTAAGGCTTAAAGATTTTTTAAAAGAAAGCAAAGATAATAAAAGTCTAACAAAATTTAAGTGATATTTTTCCTAAAATTATTAGAGGTGTTATTCTATAAATTTCCTAGTGGTCCTTTTTTTGCCAAAAGTTTAAAAATTAACCCTTTATGGATCAAGTTACATTAAATAATTATTTTTATTAAGCAATTTTCATAAAATGTGCTGGAAAGGAGTCGCTCCAAAGACAAACCGTAATTATAATTTTTCCAATTATTTTTTTTTACTTTAATAACACCTTTTATATTATAAAAATAGCAATCGATATCTCCAAATTGGGGATTTTAAAAAATATTTAAGATTAATTTCAAAACAATACGTTTTAGAATTTTTATCAAATTCGTGGGTTATTTTGGATTCCAGACTAAAGTGGGTTACCGATATCCCATCTGTAATCCGATTCTGTCAGGGCTTAAATTTTCACCATATTCTTTGCAGCCCAATTGCAAAAAAAATATGTGGTAGACATTTCGAAATTTGAAATTTCACTAAAAAACTGTCACCCTATTGTATATATAGATGGATAAATGTCGAAAGGACCTAACTCCATTTATTGTACAATGTACACAATTTTTCTGACCATCAACCGCTAACTTATGCTATGAATAATAAAAATAATAATGGGAAGAAGATGAAACGATGGAAAGCTGTTTTGGAAGAATATAACTATGAGATGTAGTACAAACCAGGAAGAACTAATATCGTTGCTGATGCACTTTCTAATAAAATCTAATATCCATTTTGAAAAAATATTTAAACCCATCAGTAATCAATGGCATTAAGACTCCCGAACCAATTATGTGTAAAATACAATCAATATACCCTTCGCATTTTTCCACCTATAAGGTGAGATTTACACAGAACCAAGTCAATGACATTGTTAACGAACAGGACCAAGAACAAATCATCTTGGAGACGCATTAACGCTCACACAGGAACTATAAGGAGAATAAAGCTCAAATTTAAGAAAAACATTATTTCCCGAAGATGACCAAGAAAATAAAGGATGTTCAATGTGCTGTCTACAAGGAGAATAAATATGATAGACATCCTATAAAACCGGAAATACAGGAAACTCCGATTCCACAATATCCTGGCCATATGCCCAGGCAAAAATTATAAAATCAAAAGCTGTCGAAGACATCAAAGAACCCCTAAGGAAACTCCTACTTATATTTAGAATCCCGAAGGAAACTGTTATAGATAATGAGAAGTCCTTGAACTCCGCTTCTATCTCTTCCATGCTAGGGCATTCGAGTTTATAAAACACCGCCAATTGGGCATTCGAGTTTATCAAATACCGCCATATAAAAGTTCAGTAAATGGTCAAGTGGAAAGATTCCATTCTACGTTAACCGAAATAATGAGATGTACGAAAGCAGACTGAATAAATAGATCATTCACAGCACTTATTAGACAGACCTATAAACGAATACAACTACTCCATACATTCAACCACGAATAAAAAACCCGTTGAAGCTTTTTTCGGTCGAATAGTGAGCTCTGATCCTAAAAAACTAGAAGATGTCCGTCAGGAAACAATTTCAAGGATAAAGGAAAAACAACAATCCGACTTAAACACCCATAATAAAAAAAGGACTCCAGTAAGGAATTACAATACTGGTAACATCATATATGTGAAAATAGATAAGAGACTAAGAACTAAAATAACACACTTTTACAGATTACTCAATGGACAATGGAATCGACAAAATTCAAAATGGCGTGTTCCGATTCATACACCAAACGACATGCAAAATTTTATTGAGACCTTTGAGACATCCCAGAACCCCATATTCCCATCCTAAAATAAGAATTAAAAAGAACATACCAATTATTGGAAAGTATACATTTATTTAAAATTGTCAGAAATAAGAGGTCAATAAATATTCCGGGTACTGGAAATATTTAGCAGGTTCTCCGGACCATGACGACCTAGAAAAGACAATTAATAATTTAGAAAATCTAAATAATAATAATAATGAAAAATTTGTCATTAACAATTCATTCGAAACTAGACTCAATAATATTACACGGATAACCAACCTTTGACTAACAATATAAAGAAAAGTAGTATATTAAGCGAAAAGCTTATAATCAATATCGATTACGTCTCATAAAGGAGGACTTCCTTAATATCAAATATGCTATCCAATGGTCTAGGCTCGGAATGATAAATTCTCTTCTTTTGAATGAATTAGAAATAATCAAAAATGAGAATATACCATTACAAATATTAAAGTAATGCATAATTCAACGCTGATGCTCTATATAGTAGAAATTCCGTTGACCTCAACTATTGTTTATAAAAAATTGTTAATTAAACCAATAAAGAATGATAATTTAATTGTGAAATTAGAATTTAACGAAATATTGACATCTGAAAAACAAATTTATGGGATAAGAAAAAAATGTAAATGGCTTGCAAAATTGGAAATTTGTAATTTAGATAATCTGGTAAACATGTCTACTGACTCTTGCTTACCTAAAATCCTACACTCTCTCCCATCATCATGTTATACAACAAATACGAGACTTGTTTGTTGGAATATTTGGAATAAATTTTCTTGCAATTTTGATTCTTGAATCATTTCTCCTACTTTACGCATCTGGTCTACATGCCTCTTCCATATTCTACCATCATTAAGTTTTACATTGTAATGTAGTTCAGCTAATCTTGCATCTATCATACCAAAACGCCATTTAATTTTATGAAGGTAATCACGTACCGCAACCTTTTCCCCCACCGAAAATGTTTTTGTTGTTTCTACGAAGTTGTGGTTGCTATTATTTTGTGGTAAAAGTAGGTTTAACCTTCATTTGATTTGACGATTAAACATTGCCATCGACGGAGATTTTCCAGTTGCTGGATGAATTGATCTTCTATAAGCTAATAATATTTTTGATAACTCAGCGTTTAAAGTATTTGCAGTACATTTTGCTGCTAACAATTTATTTTTTATTGTTTGTACATAAGGCTCAGCTTGACCGTTCGTAGCTGGATGATACGGTGCTCCTTGTTTATATACAATACCATTTACATTTAAAAAAAAATTTAATTCTGCAGAGTCAATGTTATCTACTAATGATGTTTAAAAATTTTCTTTCTAAAATGTAACGCATTGCTGGTTTCTTTAATTGTTGGAGGAATATTATTCCAAAGACGTATTGCAGTTATAAGAAATTGCCATTCGGATATTAATGTGTGATGTCTAATTTGAATAATATTTCTGTTTCTTCTTAGTCGACTAAATCTCAAACGGTTAAACAAATGAAGTGGCTCACGAGTGGTAATAACTTTGTGTAGAAATACAAGAGTCCTTATTTCCAGTAGGTCTTCAAACTGCACACCAAAAATATGTTTTGAATGTGGAGTAATATTAATGTAACTACCATTATTATCAAAGATTCTGAGACCATAAACGTACCTTGCAATGTTGTTATATGTTACATTTAATCTAGATTTACTTGTAGCATCACAACTTGCAAAAATCTCACATCCGTAGGTTAGAATTGGAATCACGTATGTCTTTGCAAGTAGTAACCTAATTTTTAATGGAGTGAAGTTTTGAGTAGGCCATAGGGTTCTTAGCATTGAGTATGTTTTGCCACAGGCAGCTGTTACATGGTCTGACCAGGTGTCATTAAAAGTTACACCAAGATTCTTTGCCTTATTTATGATTTCAATTCGTTGATCTTTAATAAAAACGTTGGGAGTAACAACAATTTTTTGTGTTCTTTTTCGCATTACAATACATTTTGATTTTCTAGGATTTAAACTTAAACCATTTACTTCTGCCCAAAGAGAAACCCGATGTAAATCATCATTTAGCCTTGCAGTACATTCCTCAATTAGTCCCTTTTTGTTACTTATATACAATTGGACGTCATCGGCATACATCCTAATGTTACAGTGGAGCAACTGTTCAGGGAGATCGTTTGCGTAAATAGAGAAAAGGAGAGGGCCCAAAATAGAGCCCTGTGGAACACCCCTAACAACTGGAAGAAAATTTGAGATGGTTGAAGCATTAGTTTCAACACACTGTACTCTATCCCTAAGATATGAATTAATCAATTTGATAGCTGTTGAAGAAAAATTCATCATTTTCTCAAGTTTTTGAATTAAAATTGTATGGTCAACGGTATCAAAGGCCTTCGAATGATCCAACAACACTAAAAATGCGACGCAGCCATCATCAATTTCCTTTCTGAGATCTTCTGCTACATCAGTTAGAGCAGTTATACAGCTATGTTTGGCCCGAAACCCAGATTGTTTATCGGTTAGCAAATTATTGTCATTAATATAATTAGTTATCTGATTGTGTAAAAGTTTTTCAAATGCCTTTGAAAGAAAAGGTAATATAGCTATAGGCCGATATTCAGTTGATGATTTCGGTATTGGAAGAATTTCCGCCTGTTTCCATCTTAGTGGTAAAGTGCCTGTCATGATAATTTTATTAAAAATGTGTGTGTTTTGAGGTAATAGCGACGGAAGAATAATTTTAAGGAAGGCAGGGTGAATACCATCAATACCTGTAGCTTTTGATTTAATGGATAGGCAGCTTTTGAGAACATCTAGGTGACTAACGTACTCAAAATTGAAAGGGTTCTGTGGAAGATTAACAGCTTGAAAATGAATATAATGTGTATGATCTGCTGGAGGCATGGGTATATTAACAAAATTCGCATTTAATTCATACGGGTCTGATATAATATTATCCTGATTGGTTTTATTATTAACAATTCCAACTTCCCTAATAGTTTTCCAAGTATTCTTTGTGTTAATGGAATTGGAAAATTTTTCAGAATAGTATTTTGATTTAGCATCCCTAATGGTTTTGGTTACTATTTTTCTGGCATTGCGATAATTATTATGTATATCATTAGTTTTGAAGCGCTTCCATCGAGAGTAAGCGTTGTCACGACTTACTATAAGGCGCTTAATTTCAGCTGTAAACCACGGTTTCTGACGGTTACTTATCTTCTTCGTTTGAATTGGTACTATTGCGTTATACAAGTTTGTTATGTTCTGTTCCCAGTCTATGTATTTTTATATACTTTTGTTCAAGAAGGAAATAGTTAACCCGTTTAAAATTACGAAATTGAATAGTATTAGTGGTATTATGTAGAGGAATGTCAAAAATCATGAATATTAGATCGTGCTTGGAAAAACACGATGCAGACAACTGATCAGATTTTAAGATCTTTGCTTTGTTTGAGACAAAAAACAAATCAAGCAAAGTATTATTGAATGATGTGAAGTGAGTTGGCGTACTAGTATAAGCAGAAACAAGATCAAATGATTTCATATTAATTGTTAAACATGATTAAACTAGCAAATTTGAGTTGAAATCCCCAGCTATTATAATGTCACTATACAATGGTGTGAGATCCTCCAATATTGTATAAAAATGAGTGAAATCAATTCTATTAATAGGCCTATAGACACATCCAATAAGAAATTTACTGCCACCACTACTTGCTTCAAGAAAAAGATATTCAGCCTTATTATTTATGTATAATTTTTCATCACTTTTGGCTTTTATTGTACAGACTAATGCTTTTTTGACATAAATTGCAACTCCACCATAGTTATCAGATCTATCATTTCTATATAAATTATAACCATTCATCGACACCAGAGTATCTGTAATTGATTCACCAAACCAAGTATCTGAAACACATATAAAATTCAAACCAGAACTATCTCTTATAATCACCGCAAATACGAACGTCACCGTTCTTTTTGAGTACCACCACAATTGGTGTATCCCATTCGCTTGTGTCTACTTTAACTAATAAACCATCGGCCACTTGCTTTTCAAGTTGCTTTTCTACAGCTTCCATCAACGGAAACGGCACTCTTCTGGCTCGAAAAAATTTTGGAGTAGCATTTTGTTTAACATAAATACGAGCTTGTAAATCTTTAATTTTTCCGACAGACGGGGAAAATACGATGGGGTATTTTTTCTTAAAATCATTAACACGAAATTGTTCAATTTGATTAACCCATAAACTCTTATATGTTGTTGAAAAAACTTTATTCCAATCTAGAGTAATCTGTCGCAGCCACTCTCTGCCACAAAGTGGTTTACAGTTAGATTTTACTATATACAATCTAACGTTTAAATTTCTATTGTTTATTTTAACATCAACATAAACATAACCAACAATTATTAATTGTTGTTCACAAAAACTACTCAGTTCCAAATCCGATTTGTGAACTTTTGTTTTAGGAGGCACTATCTTTTTTGCATCACTACAATTCATTAGAGCAACTGGTGAGCCTGAATCTAATTCAAATTCTATTAAATGGTCATTTACCATAAAATTATACAACATTTTATACCGCAGATTACAAACATCACCCTTAGCTTCAATTTTGAAAAGATCTTCCACAGTACCACATGTTGTTTCTTCTATTTGATTTAATTTTTTCTCTTTGAAACACATTTTACGAAGGTGTCCCTTTTTCTTACAATAATGACATTTTGATTCTATGTATTGACACTTATCTGCCAAATGTGCAGTACTGCCACATCGAAAACACTTTTGTTTATTTTTGTTAAATTCGCCGCAGCTTGTTTTCTTATTATTTGTGTCTCCTTTTTTGTTCTTTTCAAACACCTTATTGACATACACTTTGTCTGTATTTTTCTGCTGAAGCTCCTCCCCTCCTTTTTCAGCCAACTCATATGCGGTCGCCATATTAATTGCATCTTCTATATTCAACATTTTCTTTTCCAATAAACGATGCTGTATTTTGCTATCCAACAAGCCGAAGACAAACTGATTTCTCAAAGCCACATTTAAATGTAAACCAAAATTACACCCGACCGCTAACGTACGTAATGCCACTGCAAATTCTGCACATGTTTCGTCAGATTTTTGCTTGCGCAAATTAAAACGAAAATTTTCCTATAACTCGTTAGGCTTAGGGTCGTAGTGTTCTTCTAATATAGTTACGATTTCATCAAATTTCATATCTTCAGGTACTTTTGGGAGTACTTTATCACACAAAATATTATACGTTTGTGTTCCCACGAAATGGAGCAACAAACGTTGATGCTTTGCACTTTGGCACTCATACAGTTCCAAAGCTGTCTGAAAACGTTTAACCCAACGCGACCACGTATATTTTGTAGAATCAAAAGGCTCGAAACTAAAAAATGAAACCGACTCTTTCAATTTGATTTTATCTTCATTGCCCATTTTTTTTTTTTTTTTTAACCGATAATTCTTGTACTGTAAAAAGTTTTACCGCGTTAAGAAAAAATAATTTTATTTTATATCACACGTGAATTTTTTTTTCTACAACTCGTCGCCAAAATCTGTAATAACTGCACGTCTTATTCTGATCGTTTACTTCATACGACTGACTTTTTATTTATTCTTTCTTGTTACTGTCTACATTGTATACTAATACTATTACACATGTATGCATAAACTGTTACATTTTGTGCGTGAATATGACATATTCCATTTCAAAGTTCTATACCTCTATAAAAAACACCCTTTACTTAAATACAGTGTTGCTAGGAGAATTGTTTTTAAATCCCTACGTTAAAGAAAAAAATCCCTTTTTCCCTACAGACAGAAAACATATTCCCTACATTTTTCCCTACACATTTTTTTTAATAAATGCAAAAATGTTTTTAGCAGTAAATTATATTTACTTTTATTATAAATTTGTACAGTAATTCATTCAGGTACAATAGATTTTCATTAAACAAAAATAATAGAATGTAAAAAAAAACATAAAAACTAAAAATGAACGGTAAACAAATAAAAAATGCCATTTTTAAAAAATACTCGTATAAACACTTATGGCCTGTCTCTCGATTTCGAAAGAATGCTTTCTTTCGCTTTCTAATCGAAAGATAATTTATTTCGGTTTCTCTAACTAAATTTCTATGCGAACGATGACTTGAAGTACAAGTCGAATGAAAACGTAAAAGTTTTCATACAAAATTTGGTTTCTCTATATGGAACGTGTTGTCAACAGCGCGAACGTAAATGTCAAACCCATTTTCATTTATGCAAAGCCAAGAGCACATGCAGACAATGGTGCCAAATGTTTTAACTTATTTCTCATTTTTCCAGTGCCACCAGATTTGTTGGTTTTATTCTGTTACACTAAAAAAAAAAAAATTGTTACATTTTTCATTGTTTATTATAAATTATAAATAGAATAAAATTTTTAATAAAAAATCCTTACAATTTGACTGAAAAACAAAATGTGTCCTTTTTTTCCGATTACAGATAAATTTTTTGGAAAAAATCCCTACGAAAAGGGAAAAATCCCTACACTTGGCAACACTGCTTAAACAATTTTTCTAACGGGACACCCTAATGTCCTACTTACCTCAGTAACATGTTACATCTCACTTACAGATAGGGTTGCCATATTTGAAAAGTGAAAAAAAGTACATTGATGAAAAAAAACAGTACTTTTCAAAAAAAAACAGTACATTTTTGTATTTCTTGTTAACATAACTTTTACTTCAATACATCACATATTTACTTAAAATAAGTTAATACACCGAACCAAATAGCGTAGGTAAAATCAACAAAAAAAAATTTTGTAGATCTTTAACGAAATTTTGTCAATTTTTTTTTCAGATTTAACAAATTTTATTCAAATCAACAAAATTTCGTCAAGTTTACATCCTCTAAAGAAGTAAAATTGACTAAATTTCATCAAATTGTCTAAACTTCGTCAAATTGGCTAAAATTATTAGTTTGGACGCCATTACTTTTTGCATTGGGCAGTTGGGCAGTGTCATGAAAAAAATTGTGTTTACAAACATCCATTGCTTGAAAAGTAAACAAACCAAACTTATATATGTACAAAGAAACGAAGTGGAATAAATACAGGGAGATTCAAAAAATTTATATAAAAAACTATTGTACACACGAAAAAAAACATGGTTAAAAAAATATATATTCTTCGTACACGCAAAAAAACTTGTTTATATAAAAATATGTAAAATATACAAAAAAAAACAGTACAAAAACAGTACAAATCCAAAAAAACAGTACTTTTGCGTACTGTTTTAGGTGTTGTGAATAAAACAGTACATTTTTCAAAAAACAGTACATGTACTGTTTAAAACAGTACGAATGGCAACCCTACGTACAGAGTAAGCAAAAACTTTTTATATAAATAATAAATTTTTATATAGAACATTATTTTAAAATTTTCTAATTTGTAGACTCATAAAAAAAGTTGGTTCAAAAGTCTGTTAAACGTGTTCCAATGTTCAATTTTTGAAAACAAGTGGCGATCAAAAAAACACTTCCGAATTTAAAAACGCAAATGCTACCCTTTTTAAATAAAAAACCGTTTGTTTGATAATTAAGTTAAACATTTTTATTTAAATATTAATTTTAGTTGATTTATTAGATCAATACAAATAAAGCTAATTTTTGTACATAAATTAATTGTTCAAATATAAAATATATTAAAAACTAAATCTTCTATTTTTGGATAAAAACGTATTAACAATTTCTTCAAAATTTACTTTATTTCTATATACTGACATCAAAGCCAGAGATGATAGTCTTTCTCCTTCCATTCTATTTCTGAGATATGTTTTTACTCTTCTTAATGTTGAAAAGCTTCGCTCCGCAGAAGCCGTCGTCACTGGTATTGTAATCAAGATTTGAAGTAGTGTGAACACATTTGGGAATATTTGTTCATCGTAAGCTGATATTGCATCAAGCGGATTTAATGGTTTGTCTTTTTGTCCCTTCCAATAATCACTCCAAAGACTTATTTCTGCCAAGACTGCTCTAGTTGAATTTTTTAAGTCATTTTTATAAAATATTAAGACTTCTTCATAGTCTTTGGGAACGTATTTAACAGCATGTAAAGGAGCAATTTTAAATAAGCCTTTAATTACGCTCTCATGGTTTGAAAATCTATTGTTTAAACTGGATAAGAGTTCGTCCAAATATGGTATAAACAATGTTGTTCTATAATATCCTTTTGGGTTTTCAATAGGTATATTCGACCTAAACTTTTGGGTGCCTACTCTTCTGGGAAGTTCAGGCTCTACTCCAAAACGATTAGCAAGTTGTGTAACTTCTTGATATAATTGTTCAAACTCCTTGTCAGAATTCTGACGCATATTGCTTAAATTTGTTTTTATAAGATTGATTTGCTCATAAGCCTTAATTATATCAAGATTGACAGTTTGTAAATATCGTGATAAGTTGTGAGTGATGTTTAACATATAACTACTTATTGCCACGCCCAGTATAAAATCAAATTTACATATTCGAATATGAAAGCTTAATCCAGAACTACAACCTTCGCTTAACATAGATGCATATAAAGAAGAAAAAATGCAAATAAAAATTAGTAATCCAACAAAAAGCTTAAAAATTAATCAAAAATGTATTATAAATGTTCATTTTTTTTGCCTTTATTTTTTATTCAAACATTATTGAAACTAAAAAAGGTTTAAGGAAATTCTAAAAGCTAATAAAATGTTTATGTTTTTAGAGCCTCGTTTCGTTGCATACAAAATGTTTGAATTTTTTTAAATTTCAGAGTCATTTTTGAACAATATTTTTAGACTTTTCATACATATTGTTCTTAGTTCCATTATTGTAATCGTACAAAAAAATTAATAATTTTTTATACAAAAATTAAAATTTTTAAAAATATGTAAGCATTGAAAAGAAAGCATCATTAATAAAAAGTATCAAAATTTTTCTGACTGGCAAGATAAAGATTTTAAGAAATTCAGCCATTAGCTTAATTTGTTTTTGTATGAATTTGATTTCACTGTAATTTTGAAATGTAGAACATAGTATAATAATTAATATTAAACATTGCTTTGGCATATTCTTTTTTAAAACCCTGACATGTTCTAATTTAAAAATCTTCGAAAATGGACAAATAACTTACCACTTTCAGCCAATATTTCCAATGCATGGATGATTTCTATTATTGAATCATAAAAAACTTCGACGCATTCATGTCGCTCTACCCAACGTGTTTCGCAGTATGACTGCAAACGTTTTTCTGATTTACCGCTTGCTTTAAATTGAGCTTTTAAAATAGTTGTCCTTTTTGGAGAACATCTAAAATAATTGCAAATTTCTGACATAACAGCAAATATATTTCGAATTTCTGAAATTTTGGACTACGTATTGAGACACAAATTTAGTTGATGGGAAGCACAGTGTATATAGTATACAGCGGTTGGATGTTCATTTTTAATTAAAGCTTGAACACCATTAAATTTTCCAGACATATTTGCTGCCCCGTCGTAACCTTGGCCTCGTAGGTTTCTAAGTTCAAGACCAAGGTATTTTATTTGGTCAAAAAGGGCTTGTCTTTACCAGTTGTTCCCTTAAGCTGGACAAAGTTAACAAAATACTCCTTAATTTGACATGTTTTTTTTGTCAAAAAACCGAACACAAATTGTTAGATGTTCTTTTCCAGATATGTCAGTACATTCATCAGCTAACACTGAAAAGAAAACTGATTCGTTTACCTCTTCAACGATGGTTTTTTGTATGTGTTTGCCAATGATTACGATAACCTCATTTTGTATTTGTGGGCTTGTATACATTTTTTCTCTTCATCAATACTTTTTTTTAAAATGTCATCACCATTCGTTTGATATTTTAAAAGCTCTTTAAAATTGCCTTCATTTTCAAGTGATTCATCCATAGATAATTTTCCCGAGTCATTGTTGCCCCGCAAAGCCATTTCTTGACGCCCACATACAAGAATCGTCTCAATTATAACTTTCAGTTTGTACTTTTGCCCTTCGAGGAATTCGTCTGAATGCTTGTTTGTTTGGAATTGTATACTTTTTGTAACATTATCAGAGGTTGCTAAAAAGTTATTCGCTTTTATTGCAGCCAGTTTGTGATACTCAGTTATTGGCATGTTGGTTAAAAACCTCTAAAGCATCTTTCCAGTTATGAAATGGTTCAAACACCAAGGATTTATATTTTATATTGTTGCCTTTTCCACATACGTCATTTTTTACAAACAAAACACATAATTTGCAGAAGGCCCCTTTGGCGTATGCAGAGTACGCGAGCCAGGGAAATCTTTCCAACCAACTTATTTTAAAATAACGTTTTCCTCCATTTTTACTTACTTGAGGCTCGAAGTTATGCTTTGAATTTGGGGACCACGTATTTCGCAATAATTTTACTTTTAATTCGTCGCTTACAGAATTTTTTATGTACTGACCAATATCATAACAATGAATTTGGCTGGGTACTTTCTCTAAATCTCGTGCATTGGATGACGTTGTTGGTATTTCATCATATTGATTAATTAATCCAATGTCTTGAGATGCTATAGTCAAAGATTGTGGTTGTATCGAAGGTGCCAGCTGTGTAGAAGTTTGTTGATCTGAAAACTCTGCAAGTATTTCCGGCGCATTGGTCACATTATTATCAGGTTTCTAAAAAATAATTTAAATTTAACAACTTGCCGAGAAATGCCATTCTGATATCATTTTAAAGCTCAGAGAAAAAGCTTCATCATATTTATCAAAAACTTCATTGATTTTCGTCCAATGTAGCACGTGCAACAATGTTATAAGATGTCTTATAAATATGATGAAGCAAAGTCATACATTTTTTTCAAATGAAAAATTTTCGTTGGTAGCTTACAATAAAGGTTACAGAAAATTACGAAAAATTGTTTTTAATATATTTTTATACAACATAATATTTTATATATATATATATATATATATATATATATATATATATATATATATAAATTAAAATTCAGAGTTTCAAATTGAAATTCAGAATATATCAATTGATACTTATTTTGATTAAAATTCAGAAAAAATAAATTTAAGTTAAGAATTTTCATTTGGAATTTAAAAACATTAATTGGAGCTAAGAATTTGTATTTGCATTGATATATATTCATAAATTAAACTTAAAATTTAGAATGCTGTTATGATAGTTTCTGAATTTTAAATAGAAAATCTGAATTACATTTTCTTAATTTCAAATGAAAACTCTAAATTTCTATTGGTAATTTTGAAATTTCAAATGGAAATTCTGAATTTCAATTGATGCAAAAACAAAATATATTTTCACACTTTTATGAAATAATGAAGATTTATGAAACATTTGTCTTGAATTTTTATGAAACTCTTCATATCTAAGAAAACTTCATAAATATGAAGAATAATTGATGACAAACGATTTATAAAACAGTTTCTTTGATGTGAAAAAACTTTTTTCACGGAGTTAATTATTTCTATGAGTGTATATAATTAAAAAATTTTGATTTTATTTAACTCAATGCTTAAAAACAATAATTTACAACCAAGCCCCCAAAACACAATAAAATTCTATCAGAATTAAAACCCTATAAATAAATCACTGTGTACTCCACCTTTCCCTTTTTTATAAAGAAATTATCAAGCGTTTTGAATTGTGTTCTTTTCATTTTCAATAGTAAAATTTTTTTTGCACTTTTTCAAGTTTTAGGAATTTAATAGTTTTTTTTTTTTTGCACGACAATAATCAATTTGACTTTAATTTCTATTGTTTTCTACAAAAAGCATTCCGCCTGCTTCATTATAAAGTTTTTTGGGACTTTTTTAACGGTTTGTTGCCTAAAATAGATTGCAACATGTTGCATGAACATTAGTTGAATAGAAACAAAAAATATACTATTTTTCGCTCTGATAATACAAAGCATACGTTTTGATAAGCATTGTTGCACATGCTTTTTCTGTTTTGATAAACATGTTGAATATTGTACGTTTGTTTGTAAAGAAGCATCTTTGTTGTTTTCTTAAATACTAATCAAATATGGAAGATTTAAAGTGTTTGCTTTTCACTAAGTTTGGTCATAGCTTTTGAAACAAATCGTCAATAAGTTTTAAAAGTCGTCATGCTTGTTTGTTTGTCAGTCATTATAATCTTTATTAAAGTTCAAACAAATAAATTTATTAAAATTTGGTCATATTCTGAAACAAATTTTATTTATTTAAATTTAATATTTTTAAAAATTTAAAACCTGGTAGCACTGAATATGATTAACGATTTTTTTATAAAAGTTACAAATAAAATAACTATTTTAATGTTGTTTGAACAGTATTAAAAAAAAAGTTCATTTGGGGGGGGGGGGGGAGCGCTACGTGCCTGGTTGAGCTAATTTTATTTAGCTAAAGTTATTGGTTATCTAATTTTACATCAAGAACAAATTTCATCCGTATTTTAACTAATTTTTCGTCAAAAATTTTGTAATTCGTAATTTTTAAATTTACGAATTTTGCCATTTAATTTAAACCACAATTGTTTTGAACCCATTATTTTTTTTTTGTGTTTCCGCCATTTTGATGGCGTTATTTTCTCATATTTTTTATTTTATAATCATAAAATAGGTTTTATCTCGGAAACAAAGCGAGATAGAGCAATAAAAAAAAATCGATACTCCGTACCTGTTAAGTGGTCTTTATTAACAACGTATATTCCCTTTAATAAATAGCAGAAATTTTCTGTTGATTCAGATTAAAAATTCTGTTGATTTAGCTAAATTCTTAGTTAAT
The DNA here is from genome assembly GCA_021234595.1 of Delia radicum. NCBI lineage: Eukaryota > Metazoa > Arthropoda > Insecta > Diptera > Anthomyiidae > Delia > Delia radicum. The sequence continues at coordinate 180,295,974 of CM037853.1, forward strand.
TTAACTACAACTGTCAACTCAAATTTAGCTCTTTGAAAATTTATGTCACCTAAATTTAGCAGACTGTGATTCTCAACTTCATTGAAAATTCTGCTGGCGCAAATTCAGGTACTATTTTCTGTTGTCGTAGCTGAAATTTCAACAATTTCTACTGGCTTTTTTATGAGCGTAGTCAAAATTTAATTATATTAAATTTGCATAGAAACTAACTAATTATACAATAAAAAAAAAAGCAGTGAACATGTGAATTTGGTATTACTAATGGGCAGTCAGTAATCCCAAAAGTAGCGAAGTAATGTAACGGTAAGGAGTTTTACTTATTATCAGTTAACATGTTCCGTAATACCAACCTATTAACGCGGTTTTGCTGGGGGCTTTTAATATATGTTTTGAATGCAAAATATGTATAAACATTTTAAATGATTTATCTAAATGATTACTGTTTTTTGAAAACCATTGAACAAATTTCTCAAGCTAATCCAAACTTAATAAAAATATTTCAAATAAAAAACTAAAATTATTAAAATTTATATAAAAAAATTATTTCTAAGTATATTTCTATAATATTTAAAGCCCGGTTAACCGGTTTTTTTAAAATTCCAGAAACCGGGTTTTTAAAAATTTACACTACTTGGAAAAACCGACATTTTCAAAAAATATCGAATAATCGATCAACCTAATACGTATACTAGATTTTAGCACAGACTCATAATAATGCTTTTCAAAGTATTATAGCATCCCTAAATACGAATCTGAAGAAAAAAAATCTAAAAACTTTGACATATTTTTCATATATTAGTGAATATACTTAATGTATTTGGAAAATTGTAATTTTTATGTAGTTAAAATTAATATTATCAAACTTTTCGTCAAATTTATGAAACAAGTTTTACAATTTTTTCCATATTTGAAAGAAAATTGTCTTCAAAATTTGTATTTTTAAAATGGCCATTATCTGAAATATTTGCAAGATAGAGCAAAATGGATTTTTTGATTTACTGGAGTATATTTTTAGTATATTTCGAGGCACCATTTTTAATTATATTTTTAAATTCTGATCGTTTGTACCGCGGTATACCATTTATTTTTATTTTTCTTATTCCTTATTTTTTTTTTAAGTTGTCATTTATTTACTATTTTTTTAATTAAAAATTTATTTGATCATTTTTTTTTATTTACTACATTTGTCTTTTGTTTTATTTTCAGTTCTTAGGGTATTTTGGTTTAAGGACCAAATGAAATTCGATATTTGCCGATATCTGGTATATATAATTACCGGAAACCATTTTTATACCCTCCATCCCATAGTGCAGGAGGGTATATATCACTTTGTCAAATGTTTGTAATTCTTTTAAAAAAAATCTGGGACCCCATAAACTATATATATTCTTGATCAGCATGAATAGAGAAGTCGATATAGCCATGTCCGTCTGTCCGTCTGTCCGTCTGTCTGTGTTAATACAAAATACTCCGCTAATACAGAAGAGGTGTTGCTAATTTTCAGTCAAATTGTTTGTTGACATCATGAGCAGTTTGCTAGTGAAAATGATCAAAATCGGTTAAACGCGTTCAAAAGTTATGAGTGAAAATGTGGGAATACCTCTTAAAATTTTGAATCAAATTTTAAAATATTCTATTTATTTCATCATACATACGTACATTCAATGCTTATACACAAGAATATACGCAATCAGGGATGGCAGTCAATATCGCTAAATTACTGTAACCGATTCAAACCCCTTCCAACTGACCATCGTTAACCCAAAAATACCGTTACCGAAATAATTGAAATACCGTTATCCGTAAAATACCGTTACCGATATAAATAAAATATCAATATCTTAAAATACCGTTACCGAAATAATTGAAACACCGTTATCCGTAAAATACCGTTACCGATATAATTAAAATTTCAATACCATAAAAATACCGTTACCGAAATAATCTACCAAGATCTGAAAAAACTTCTTTAAATATATATATTTTCCCAAAGTATGATCATAAGCAAGAAAGTAATCAAAACTCGGGCATAATGGGGCTAAAAATTGTGGTGTGCATTAACATTACCTGAATATCTAAAATAACGTTACCCTTAAAATGCCGTTACCAAAATAACTGAAAAATCTTTCCCTAAAATAAAGTTACCGAAATAACTAAAATGTAACGTTATTTTATATCTAAAATACCGCTAGCGAAATAAATAAAATACCGTTAACGCTAAAAGCCCGCAACCGAAATAACTTAAATATAGTTACCCCTAAAATAACGTTACCGAAATAAAAGAAAATAGCATTCACTGAGCCAATAACCACATAGAATCGGTTACCATCCGTGGTCATAATCAACACGTACAATAACAAAAAAACCCACAAAATATTGTTGTTGTTTTTTTGTTTTGTAATACAGTGTGGCTGATAAATGCCACTACAAAACAAATACGTAATAACTTTTTTTCTGAGTTATTATTCGGTTCCATTTTTTTTGTTTTTTGTTTCATTGCTTCGTCTTTCAATTTAAGGAAAATGAACGATCGGCGTAATCTAACTAAAATTTATTGCTCTTCAAATGAAAGAATAAAAAAATATTATATGTATTGAAAAAAAGTTGCCAGGTTTGACGATTTATCGTCATTTTGACTATATTTAATACCCAAAATAACTAAATGATGATTTTATGGGTTTTGCTGCCAACAAAATTACGAATTTTTGCCAAAAGTTTAATATATCAGCAAAACATATTTATTTGTCACTGGATCAATTTTTCGATTTATATTATTTGAAAAAATACCAGTGTCTTTAATTTTCTGTGTCTCGAAAACACTCTAAACACATAAACTATTTTCGTTTTTAGTTTTTTGACAAACTTAATTTTATTACACTTTTTGTTTGATTTATGTGATGTATAGTGTAAACATATGTGTCGTAATGTAAATGGGTATTTAATAATTATTTCATTATGTATGTCTCCGCAAGCGTGTTTGTAAAAATAATTTCCATCCCATAGTGCGGAGGGTATACACACTTTGTAAAAGTAGTTGTAGTTCTTTTTAAAAAAAATCTGGGAAAACCCACAAAATATTGTTGTTGTTTTTTTTGTTTTGTTTTGTAATACAGGGTGGCTGATAAATGCCACTACAAAAGAAAACGTAATAACTTTTTTTCTGAGTTATTAATCGGTTCGATTTTTTTTTTTTTTTTTTGTTTCATTGATTCGTCTTTCAATTTAAGGAAATGAACGAATGGGGTAATGAAACTAACATTTTGATTGTGCGCCACTACAATGCTTTGGGGGCTGGCATTTCCGCATAAACAAACTTAACGGGCACATTAGGCGGCACTCCTCCGAGCAGATTGGGCTCGTAAATTATTTTGTCAATCGTGGAGCAATCATTAGGACGCCTTTTAATCAAAATTTCTCAGTTCGAATGTAAGAAACAATTGTTGCCATAGTTGCTGCAATACAAGTCAATTCTAGAGTTTCGACATGGAATATTTTTGCTCATATATTTATCACCAGACAGTCAATACGGACAGTTCTGCTTAAGGATTTTCATTTCTCTCCTTTAAAAAAATCAAACAACAAGCAATTGAACGCAGTAGACTTGCCCCTTAGCTTGGAATTTTCTCTGTAATTTGCACGGAATTTCGCTTGCATTTGATGTCATCAGGCGTGTTAGTCATTTTAAATAAATTGTTTCTTGAAAGCCATTAAAAATACTTATTAAAAATGTATGGCTTTTCAAATGTAAAAACAAAGAAATAAAAATAAAAAAGTTATTTAAATTTCTTATTGTAACAATATGCATCAGCCACCCTGTATGTATGTATGTATGAAGGTTTTTAAAACTGGTATGTATGCAGGCACGTAGCTAGGGCGGGTGGGGGGCTTGGGGGCTAGAGCCCCCCCCCCGAAATGATTTGACAAATTTAAAAACTTAACACAATTCGTTAGAAAGTAACAATGCTATTGATAAATTTAATATGAAAATAATTATTTTTGACTTGGATCAAATAGGAAATAGTTTTATATGATTCGAATCTTAAAATTTCGTTAGAAAACATCGCCTGCAAATGGGCGGCTATCATTGTTAGAGTTGATTTTCGACAAAAAGCAATAAATCAAATCTTTTCATAAGAGATTTCGAAGTCTTTGACTTAAAATATAATCAAAAAATTGTTTGAGACAATGCAAACTAAACAGAAAAAACTAAAATTGAGTTTTAATTAAAATATTTGTTGATTCAGCAAAAGTTTAACTAAATTCGGTCGTGTTGATGCAATTGTAGTAACAAATAAAATAATTTGTATCTATTTAATTAATATTATTTTCAATTACATATAGTTTTATTCACATCTATTAAAAATTTAATTGAATATTGTTTACTATTGGGAAAAATTAGACCATTTGAAAAATCGCTAAATTTGAAAAAAAAAAAATTCCCAAAACAATCCTCAGAATTGCAGAAATTTAAAAAACTCCCAAAATAAACGCGAAAATTCAAAAAAAAATTTAAAAAAAATTACCAAAATTAAAGAAACGCGAATTTTCAACTTTAAAACGATTTTTTTAATTTTGGCGACTTTTTAAAATTTTTGCATTTGTTTTTTTTATACCAAATTCATTTTCAATTAAACAGTTAATTGAAAGTAAGTTTGAAATCGAACAAAAGTTTAATTGAATTTTTTTTTGACAATGATTTTTTCTGTGTATTTTGACATAATCTTTTAAAATGGAGCTACCACTAAGACTCAAAATTAAGTTTACTTGTGCCGTAAAAGTCGTTACTTTACTTACAGTGCAATCTTTTTGGTAAATTTGGTTTGCTACGCACGCATCTGGTAACATAGTTTTCAGTATTTTTTTTACGATATATATTTCGATATCTCATATTTTTTTAATTTTTTGAAACAAATTTAAGCCTCAAACTTTGATCGATATGCATAACATGTTAACGTGGTCCAATGGGACTCAAATTTTCTCAATTTCTTTTTAGACTAAATGTAAACAAATTTCTATCGGCGCTCCTTGAAATGCGACATTTTAAAATCAAGCAGCTAAACCAGTAATAACGATGTAGTTTTTTTTTTAGACATTTTAAAGGGTTTTTATTTAAAAAATTGATTAAAGACATTTTGAAAAGCGTTTGAAATTGTCCAAAATATAAATCAAAGTGAATTGGAAATACGAAATAAATAAGACCTAGGCGATGGAAATAAGACCTAGGCGATGTCAGGTATATTTTTAAATTTTCCAATTTTATATTTTTTCCTTATTATTTCTTTCAGCCTACAATCACGCTTGCTTGTAAAATTTACGATTTTTTTAATACAATACATGAAGTCGGATATATGAAAAAGGGGAAAAATAGTGAATAATTTGTTAAAATAATTCAAATAAGTGGCAGCCGGGGTCCACGACATAGTGTCAAAATGGTTTTCAAAATGTGTGTTTTCTCGAGGATTTGAACGCTGTTTTTAAATAAGTCTAAATTTCCTAAACTTTAAACATATTTTCATACAAAAATGTGTTAATTTTCACCACCAATTTTAAAAATAGATACGTTTTTCATATATTTTTGCTGCTTTATCACCTATCCGAATTTAATTTCAAAGGAAACCCATCGGAAAAGCTTCCTTATAAGTGGCAGGCAAATTATATAGGGTATTTGCTTTTAATTTGTTTTTTGGACGGTTATAATTCTTTAATTTCCCGAGTTAAAACGTTTGCATAAAATAATACATTATTTTATATGCACTTATAAGGTTTTGTCTGCCAGTGCATTTAACCGGACATAATTATATAAATTCATATATAAAATTAATTTCGTAGAAAAAATTTAATATGATGTCATATATAGTTGCGTATAATTGTATATTGCATTTAGAATACGCTAAAACTAATCCAATTAATAATTACGTTATATTTATATACCTAGACATTGCAAAATAATATATATTTTGATATTATATCATATTTAAAAAAACACCATTGTATTTTAGATAAAATTGTATATTACCCCATGCAGAGTCACACTAGAAAATTTGTCAATTATATTTTGGATGTAAATGTGTATTACATCAATACAATACAATTAATTGCATCATTTTGTGTATAATTTTATACACAAAATTTACCCCAATTTGTGTCTTTTGAATTGATTTCTTTCTGGTTCTTAACCCTAAAAAAAGAATTTGTTTCATTTGTAACATTATGAGTTCTTTAAATTTATTTTCATCGGGATAAACATTAATTGCATTTATAGTAATTAAATGTGCTAAAGTCCCAAAACTTATTTAACAAATTGTGAAAAGCAATCTGATGTAGGCGTGTCCCTATCCGGATTTCATTCCTGCCTAAGGAAATCTTCAGGGGACTTTGTTAGTAGAATTTCTAGAGATATTTGTTATGTTAAATCACAAACTCAATGAGAATTTCTTGTCCTCGTCTAGGAGCGAGATTCAAAATTTAAAATATCAAAGAAAAACCAAAACAACAACAAAAAATTGTCACAATTGGCTTTATCATCTTCCAATTAGTCTAAGATTTTTTTCATTCTAAAACTCTAAATTTAGTTTCAACGTTTTTTCCGTCTTTGTTATTCAATGGTGTAAGTTAATAAATACCACAAAATCTTCATTTATATTTTTTTATTTTTGAATATAATAAAATTTCCAAATGCTATGGAATTTGTTACAAATTATAAAGTTGTAAACCTTTTGCAAGTGGCTAAAGTCTAAAAGGATTAATAGATATTTCGGATTTTCATGAAGTTTTAAAATCAAAAACCGGATACAACTATAGCTTATTTTGTATATATCAGTATCAGTTCAGATATAAATTTATACCGCTGTATAAAATCGTATTAAATTGTATCGCGTCATTAATCGGATGTTATTTAATCTGATATTATCAAATTAAAACTAAACTAATGCAAATATAATTATTATGCCCATTTCTCGGATAAAACTTTATTAAGACTCATATTAAATTTCGTATGATTATATAAAGCATCATATTAATTTTAATCGGGTTATTAGAATTTGAAACTTTTTTACTTTTTTTTACATTTATCAAGTTTTAGCTACCCTAGACGTATATTAGCACATAAAAATATAAAGTAACGCAATTTTATTTTTCGTGGTTTTCAAAAAGTTTTCCGCATAATCCTTTTTTTATTTAATTAAACTAAAAATTAATATTTAGCTAAAAATTTAACGTAATTAGACAATAACGATGCATATCCAACTTAAAGTACACAAACATTTTCAAATTTGTAATCAAACAGATTAAAGCGTTGTTTCGCAATATAGACATCAAAATTCGCAAAATAATGAACACAATAAGTAATAAATGAAAAAATGCATTTTAAGGAAATTCACTTTATGCGGGAGGTTTTTGTTTCAAAATGAAATCAGAAAGCTATTTCTATTATTAATACATGATTGCCCATTACGTGTAGGTAAAAATTTAGCAAAAATTTAGCAAACAAAAGAAAAAGCTGTTACTTTAGTGTGCAAAAAAAATATATAATCAAAAAAAAAAAATCGAATCGCGTATGCTTTTTAAACCCTAAATTCACTAAAACTAATTCACTAAAACACTAATTTCCCTCTGAAATTCAATAACAATAAAAATTGCAATATGGATCTTTGTTATAAAGAATTCATTTTATTTAAATTGTTTGTCTCGTCAACAAGACTCCGTACAAATTATGTCTGATATAACGGACTTCTTATATCCACAGATTTCATAAATACTTCAATTTGCATTTCCCTTTAGTTCTGTCCAATTCAACTGAATATATGTAACTGAAACGATTGCCACTTAAACTATGTTAATGTAGTATTTACAAAACAGTTCAAAAGTTTCTACGTAATCACCTTCTTGGACCCCTAAATGATTTTTTAAAAGTCCATGTGAAAAAAGCATAACTTTGCTTAAAATGTAATATTAAATTCCTGTCAGTGCATGCAAACGATTTCTCAACTCTTTCCACAGTTTTTATCAATTCTGTAAATTGTCACTACTGATTTTAAAACCAACTATTATCCCAAGATATATTTATAAGGTAGTTTTAGTAGCCTAACTGCTTATCTTCCTCTTACCTGGTTTTGACATTTCTTACATGGTTTTGACAGAACAAAGACTGTATCTTGAGTATTTTAAAATGTCAAAACCCTGTTGTTTTTGTATTGTTTGTAGTTGTTTGTTGTAGTTGTTGTTCTAGTGAAACTACCTATATCAATATATCTTGCTATTATCCCAAAAAAAACTTCCTTCATTGAGAACAAACCTGCAGAATAACTTTGAACATTAATTTGTGTTTCAGTGAAACATAAGATGAAAAACATTTAAAGTTTTTATTAATATTATTAAAATATAATATTCCTAGCATGTTAAGATCAAATCGGTATGTTTTTCGCTAAAATTAAAGTGTTTTTGTATTTAATACAATTCATTTTCCTTACATTGCTAAAAGCCTATTTTGTGACTTTTTTCTACTAAAATCACGGGTTTTGTTTTATAGAAAAATAATTATTTCAGTGCTACATTATATGTAAATATTTCATGTGCGGATAATATTATTTTCTACAAATATTGATTACTTTGAGACATCGATTTGTGCTTTTCCCCTATTTCAAGTGTTATAAGCAAACTGCATTTAATTATTGCAATAAACTGAGTTTATTTTTGACCACATAACCCTCGTTAATCGAGTGTTCGATTTTTTTCTACTAAATTCGTTTCATTTACAAAACAAAAGTTTTTTTCCTAAGAATATTTTTTTTCTATTTTTTTTTTTTTTTATAGACTTCCCTTCACAATTTAAATGGAGGAGCCAGTTATTCTTCCAATTAGGTCCTTTCTCAATTACAATTAGGTATTAAATTAAATTACTAATTCACAATATTTATTTTATTTATTAATTAATAATCACATAATTACAAATTATATAAATATTACCCTAACCGAGCACTAGCTACTATGGCCTTCGGCGCGTTGTAGCGAAAACAGACCAGTGCCTCTGGTGGGAATCGAACCCACGAAACCCGCACTGATAAGCCAGCACGCTACCAACTAGCCTACCGCGGCGCACAATTCACAATATATTTATTATTTTTAAAACAATTTTTTTCTTATTACTGTCCCTTTATAACTTAATAGATGGCGCTATTGACAATTTTCCCAATTGGACGTTTCCATCAATTGCAATTGGATTCTTAAAAGAATATTAATTGGATTTTAACTCCCAATTCAAATATATATTTAATATCATAGAAATTAAACATAGCGATTTCAGCGCCTGAAGATCGACGATTTTTTTATAGCAAAGACACAAACCATATATATTGAATTGTGTAAATCTTTATCTGTATTTATATACAGTGCAGTTCGCTTTTAACGATAATTGATACAACATTTTTATCTTCACCCCCAAATACATTAACTAATCATATTTTATTTTACTTATAAAAACAACATTGTTATTGTTATTTTTACAAGGAATATAGATATATATATATATTATTTGCACTTGCACTGGTTAATTCAAACAATGAGATGGAGGGTATCCAAAAATTCGGCACAGCCGAATTTAATCTTTTTTATACCAAATTCGGCACATCGGACTTTAATGCTTCCACTTGTTTAAATTGTCTTTCTTCTGCGTGTGTAGAAATTTTCCGAATGTGGTAAAACTTTACCCGTTTTTTAAAAAAAACGTGATCCTAGAGTTTTTTGGTGTGTAGATTTTAAAATTCCCTTATAGTGGTTGGATAACCCTTTACAAACTTATATTATTACTTATCTTATCTTATTTCCTGATAACAAAATTTCTTCAATAATTCAAAAGTGAGCTAAAAAATACCTCAGTGTTTTTACTAGTCTGAATACATCAACATATAGTTCCGGACGCTTAAATCGATCGAGTTTATTTTTCTTGTTACTCATACATATCGGAATGTAATGGTTACACCTAACCTAAGTGATTAACAATTTAACAAAATTATTTTAACAAAATTTGAGCTAGTTGACTTATCTCAAAATAACCATAGTTTTGAATGTTAAATATATATTGGATTCAATATAGTTAGAGTTTATCTCTGGTTACTTTTGACATACGTTGCCCGCAATAAAACTTTTAAAAACATCCCAGCATAACTTTATATTACCCGGTAATATGTTTGGGAATAAGAAATTTATGATGTTAACTGATTATTTTTCTATTATACACCTTATTATATTAACAAGGGCATGCCCATTCCGGTAACAGCTTACAAAACACACCCAGTAAAAAAGTAATGCTTTTTTATATTGGGTATTAATTAAAATTTTTTAACTAAAAACTTTATAAATTAAATATTTAATAAGTTTCGGGTGAAAAAATATACTTTTTGTAATAAAGATGTAACTTATTACTTTTCTTTTATCCAATTACTTTAACTTGAACTGGCATCAAATTTCAACAGCAGTAGCATAGTAAAAGTTTATTTTTTGAAAACAAAAAAAAAAAGAGTTGCAAAAGTCATTGTAAAAACTTCTAGGTTTTACAGACAGCAATAAAGACTAGAGCGATAGAAATAAGAGTTCAACATAAAAACACACACAATAGCTGCCCTACAAGAAATGGATGACCGAAACTAACACATGCAAATCTTGCATCTTCCTCTAACTTATGAATTTATAAATAAGAGGGAGATGCAAAATCACACGTACACAAAGTTTCCATCACTTTTTTCATATTGCCCTTAAGAAAATGATAGAAACTTTGTTCTACGCATTGATGGATATTTTCATCAGCAGTGTCGGTCATTTGACCGGTCATATGACCGTCACTGTTCTTGCTGGGTGGTCAGCAATAAAATCGTTTTCTGTCGTATAACTGATAGCTTAAAAACAAAACGAAGACAGTCTGGCTAGCACTGTTGCCAGGTTTGACGATTTATCGTCATTTTGACGGTTTTTAGTACCTAAATTACTAAATGACAATTTGACGATTTTTGCTTCCAAAATGACGATTTTTTGACAAACGTTTAATATGTCAGCAAAACATGTTTATTTGCTATTAATAAAAAATCACTGGATCTATTTTTGGATTTTTATTATTTCGTTAAAATTAAAAACTATTTTTTATTGAAAGTTTATCAAAAAAGTTATTTTATGGATTCATGTTAGGTTTATTTAAATTTATTTTCTGCACTTAATAAAGGTGAAATTTCACTTGAAAAAACAACGACTTACATTTTAGTATATTCAACTAACATAGTCATTTGTTTTTTACTGTTCAAAAAATTAACTACAATTGTATTATTAATGAGTGGTTCAGTCAGTGCAGTAAAATATAAACAATCATTAATTTGTTTTATTTTTTTAAATAAAAAAAAAAATACTGTATAAAATGAATGTGAAATCATAATACTGTAATTTATTGTGGTTTGTTTTTTAAATAAATTACAATTGTAGTCAAAAATTAAATTTCTTCTACAAATGACTGTTTTTTTCACTTAAAAATAAAGATACTGTATTACAACTGAAACAACGACAATTATTTACAGCAGAAGTTTCCTGAGTATATGCTTACTTTTTTCATGGTTGGCAAACACTACCTTTTCATTACAAATGCAGTTGCCTGCCACACCCACCCCAATGCCGTTATGAACGTTTTAAAGTTACGATTCCTATAGTGGCATGTGTCTTTACAGGGTTTATTTCAAAATTCTACCCATTAAATTTAGTTTAATCAACAAAATAACGTTATAAATCGTCGTTTCGGTATTTTAGCGTTATTTTGACTTTAACTAGTTCAAGATATTTCAAAATCAAACAGGTTAAATAAAAAACTAAAACCGTTTACATAAGAAGAAACATGTCTTTAATGGAATCGCTTTTTTAAATTTCTGTGGTAGCCAATCATTATTATGAAAAGTTATTGAATGCCAACCCTGATTTTTTTAATATCTATATTAAAGTTTAATTAGTGTTAGATTGAGATAAAAATAAAATATTTTTTAAATTAAAAAACATCTGAGTTCGAATATTCTTATTTATAAATCCAAAAATAAATCCGGTGCTTAAAAAACAGGCCTAATAATAATATAAATAAAGTGTTCCAAAGTGAAATTTAAGATATTCACAATTTATATTTGAAAATGGAAAAACATGCAGTAATAAACAATATTTAAATAAAAATAAATAATAATTTAAATAATAAATAATTTTTAGCAATATTAAAAAAAAAAACCCAATATTAAAAATATGAAATAATCAAAAATTTCAAAATCACATGTAATGCAATTTGAAACTTGAACTCGTTAATGGAAGTCCAAATTTAATAATTAAAGAAAATAACATTGTTAAAGAATTTCTAAACTATGTAAAAGAATTTAAGATTTAAAACTTGTGCTACTGAAGTGGTGTTTACAGAATTATGTAGATGGAATTAACAGTTAAAGTGCTATCGTTATAAAATATCATGATTTTCGAAGTTTAAATTGCAGAAAACTGTAAGAAATCGTATTATATTACACCGATAGTACATGAGCACTTGAAATGTGAATTACATACATTATTATTCTTTTTTTTTATTAAAACTTTATCCCACTTGTAACAAATATTTTTGTTTTGACGATTTTTGAAAATATAATGACGATTTTGACGTTTTTTTTTTGGAAAATTTGACGATTTTATGCTCAACATACCTGGCAACACTGCTGGCTAGTAATAAGTTTTCAAGTATATGTAGTTAAAAAAAATACAAACAAAGCCAAACTGTTTTGTATACACAAAGTGTGTACCACACACAACATTAAATAAACGCTTTTTTAAATGCAATCTTGAACAGTTTAATATAATTGCAGTCAGAATTTACTGCACGCAAAAAATAAAAAGTGTAAAATCAACTAAAAAAAAGCGTTTAAGTTACCAAAATTTATTCTATAGAATACAACTTTAAAAGTTTTTCGACAAGTTATACAAACAACTTAGGAAGAAAGATGTCCAATAAAACTGCTGACATTTTCTGACATTAAAAACGTTGTAAACTTTGCATATATTGCCTTATGTGATATTCCATTGTTATAGAACAGTTTTACTTTGTTTATTTTATCCATTTTTATATGTAATATTTTGCAATCCCTTCCATACAAAGCCGTTTTTTTAATAATATGAATTTATTTATTCTTTTTGTATACAAAATTAAATAAATATAAAAAATACTTAGCCTACAAAACAACACATATCACAAAAACCAACCATGGGAATGTAATAAAAGTAATAATGCTACTGGTGGCTATAAGGCAAACAGTTTCGGAAATGAAAAAGCTAAAAGGAGAAATACAATAATATAAAAATTCTTTAAAATTAGCTTCAATTTTGTTTGAACACAAATAAATATCAATTTCAAATAGCTCTAAAACATTTTGCACATTTTGTTAAAAATTTTAAATTTGCTTATTAGGTATAAAAAATATAGACTTTATGACATGTGAAAAAACCAACCCATATTTTGCTTGCCGTTTTAACATTTTGTCCAGCTTAATAGTTTTCTTTTGTATGTCAGTCAAGTAAACCATTTGTTAAATTGTTTAACTTATGTTTTGTTAGTTTTAATGTTTTACCTTAGAAAGTTACAAAAAAAGCTACAAAACCGTATAAATTTTAAAACGAACAAAGTGAAATATTTTAAAGTACAATAGTACTTATTATCAACAAAGGGAACTTTGTAATATTCCAAAATAAATGATATATGTAATTTATACTTGGACTGCGGTTGTTTATACTGGACTTATATAATATTCAGCAACTTCATATAAAAAAAAATTACAAAGTTGACTTCGATATTCTTACACTAGTTTATTTTTTGCGTGTGCATTTGAGATTTTTCTTATGAAGAATTTTTATATTGTTATGTTTTAATTTATTATATTTACAGTGCATCACTGTCATTCTTTATTTCAAAAAATATGTTTCATTGCCTGAAATATGTAGACGAAGTTTATTTATGGCTTAAATTTTTATTAAGTTACTAAGCACTAGGATAAACTAAGAGCGGGTCACTTATAAAAAAAAAAGTTAATCCTTGGCCATTTTTAAAACCAGTATAACATTGTTAAAGTTTGTGTGCTTTTTTAAACATGTTTTTATAAAAGATTTTTATAGAAAAATCCTTATAAATTTGCTGCAAAAAAGCAGCAATTAGATCTTTTTTTATAATTTAGCTGATACAACGGTTGGTATTTTAAAAACATTCAGAGTTAAACGTTAACCAAATACATTTCCTTATAACTATGGTTGTATATTTTGTGATAAGTCAGCAGGTCTTAATTGTAAAAAAATAACTTTATTTTTAACTATGTTTTTTTAAACTAATAACTTCGTATTGAAAAAATGATCACATATTTTTCGGTTTCAGAACAATTAACGGATTCTAACAACGGCAAGTTAGAACTTATTTTGATCTTAATAACATATTTTTGCATATTTTGATATTAAAAGCATATTTTTGATAACAAAATATTTTTTAGCATATTTTTGTACTGTTTAGAACAAAAGGATTTTTAGAGCATATTTTTCCGCGTTTTTAATTAATAGCAACAAAAAAAATATTTAAAATGTTCTTTTATAACCTTTTTGTTAGCAATTAAATCTTACAAAAGCTACTACTACTATTTTAATGTTTTAATATGCAGATTTTTATAGAAAAATGTATTTTTACTGGTATTTTCTTTGTAATTTTAAAGCAAATTTTCGTTTTTTAGGACATAAAATGGATTTTTAGTGCATATTCATAATTGCTCTTCTGATTATCTCGATTAATCAATTCGCAAACAATTTTTGAATTTAAATAATCACGGAATAATCGATAATGACTTTGAAACAATTTTGATCTTTTCAAAATTGCTATCTGATTCAAAACCCTTTAATTTTTAAAATACCGGTATACCGTAACCGTTTTCATTAATACCGAAAAAGCACCGATAAGGAATCGATTTAAAAAAAATTATTACGTTTTTATCTAAAAATGTATTTTGTTTGTATACAATACTAAAACAAACAAAATATCGATCAAAAAAACTGATCCAAAAACAAAATCAAACACACCCAGCTAATGATCGTTTTTCGGTTTGAGCTGCTTATTTTTATGCTACCCAGCACCCTGTTTCTGTAACTTGTAATATACAACCTTGCTTTGATTTACATAGGGTCAAACAGTAAAATATAAATTCAATAAATAATGCTAATCAATCCCTGTGCTTGAACTGTTTTTGTGTATTGATGTGGTTCAAGTTAAAGAAAATAAAAACTACTTAAAACAAAGACTGACTGTTTTTGAATAACCGAAAGTTTTTTAATAACTAGTGCTGGAACTTTTTAATTAAAAGAAAAACTTCTTTACTAATCGTAGTCTCCTAAACCCTGATCAAAACAGAATTTACTTTATTCGAAAGATAAACTTCTGGCATTATAATTTAAATATGACTTCTGGCATATGACCGCCACGTCTGGCTCGGAGGTCCAATTTTCGATGACTTTTTCCAACATTTGTGGCCGTATATTGGCAATAAATATCGGCGTAGACTATCGGCACGATCTTGGAGGCCAATTCACGGGTCCGAAACGTGAAACTATGCGGTTACCAAACGTTTCCTTTAATAAATCAATTGTGGCACGAGCTGTTTGACATATTGCGCCTTCTTGTTGAAAACACAGCTCCTGCACACCATGGTTGTTCAATTGATGAACGAAAAAGTCAGTAATCAGCGATTTATAGCGGTCACCATTGACGGGCAGACTGATTGGGGTCTATTTCTACGCTCTACGGCAGCAATGACTTCTTCTGTACACAGCCACGACATCACTGTGGATGCATATTATCATTTGGAGTAAACGTGGACGATTATGTTGACCGTAAAATGGACATAATTTTCAAAATAAATTTGCACAATTTGAAAGCGTTGTTCAGGCGTCAGTCTATTCATGTTGAAATGCCAAACCAAACTAAACATAAATCACTTGACAGCTGACAAAATGGCCGCCAATTAAAAATGTTGCAACTTAAAGTTGTATACCTGTAGAAAAAACACCCTTTGTATGTTTAATGCATGTGAATTAAAAAACAAGAAGCACTTCACAACATCCGTATTCTTATTTAACTTGTTACATTTTCTATACCGAGATTCGTTTACGTCTGGCTGATTCAGCATTAAGTATTTTAATATTCTAACTGTGACCATTAATATATGTATGAAATTGTTATGTTAAAAGAAAAATTTTGTTAAGTGCAGATATTGTCTATGTGTCGTCAAAGGACCATTAGAGTATTTTGATTAGTGTCCTACCAAAGACTTTGACCAGAAAATGTTTTTTTTTTTGTTATTCGGTATTTTTAAGCATTATGCACAAATTTGACAAATGAAAATATGTTTATTGGACTTATTAGATGCGATTTTGAGTGTAACATTTAAAGAAAAGTCCGTAGTTTAGCTATGAATTCTGTTAAGAGATATTTAGCAAATTCAGTTCTAACACATAAATTAGAACTGTGCTAATTTTTCTTTCTCTGTTGTAGATGAACTTCAAGCACTTGTAACTTGGAGTTCGGTGATCAATAAATTAAAGAATGTTCTTTTTATTACTGACAACATTAATGAATTTTATTCGATTATTTATACTAAAATTACTGTTTATTTTACTTAATTCTATTAACTTAAAATTTATGGCTTTTTAGCCAATAAGAGTCGAGAATGCTAAAACTTGCTGAGTTACCATTATTTGGTTTAAAATTGGTGTATAAAATTTACGTCTTCCCAACCAATGGTTGAAAGAATGCATTTAATGCCACCTGATATTCATGTGACAATTTTATTCACATAATGTGTAATCTGAAACACTTAGCATTAAGGTGGCTCACAAAATAAAAATTAATATTAGGGTAACTCAATTATCACAAGTTTGAACATTCTCCCCCGCGTTGAACGGACGTTCAACAATGTTGTTATATGCCAGCTAGGTATTCACTGTGAATCTGCGTGGCGCTGGTGACGGTGTTGGGTTGTTAGTGGTTGATCCACATGATGGAAATTCGATGGTCTCCGTGACACCTTCAATAGGCGGTTCCCGTTTGTTTTTGCATGTTACGTATCTAGTTAGCAGAATTATGAGTGCTACCAAACTGACTGTGAGTGCTAGGTACCCAATCGTATGGCTGTGCAGTTGATGGGACCTCAATTTGTTTGGTAGGTCCATGATTTCTTGTTCCTTCAATGATTGATGCAAGATTGTTAGTTCATCAATGTTTTTGGCAAACGCATTATTCAAGTTTGTAGATCGATTGTGGTTTATTAGGTGTGTGACATTCGCGTATCCCGCTAGGTCAAAGATTTTTCCAAGGCTTGTGAATGATGATTCTAATGTGCTTGATACAGTTTGTTGTCCAGTCATGGTGATAAATTCATTTTTAAGAATACATCCTGGATCAAGCGCCAGCAACCCCGATCCTTTTAACGAGATATTTATGATTTCTTTATCACAAACTGCAGTGGCCCGTGATGATGATGATGCGTAGATCCATTGATTTCTGCTGATGAGTGGGAACCATTTTGTAGTAGTGGTTTCGAGTATGCAGGTTGGTGATGTTTTGTTGTTGTACAAGTTTATTTCACACCCACACCTCTCTGACCCGTAGGTGTATCGGATTTGAACGTTGGAAAACAAGAACACACCGGGTTTAGTTATGTCGCATGAGTTCAACTCCGCCTGTGTGAAAATTGCGTATTGTTTATGGGATGCGCTTATACCTAGGAATCTTGAACATGGCTTGATGGCTACCAAGGTCTTGTTGATAATGTTAGGCACAGGAATCAAATGTACTAGTTTAAATGGTTCACGTTCAATTAACGGTAAAGTTACCTTGAACACTACATGACGTTGCGTAAGTCTACCTCGTACCTTCATTAGTCTGAATAATTGTAATATATCATCTTTGTCATCCACAGGGAGGATTACTGAGTTTGGTGAATGAAGCTTAATTTGATTCACTTCATTCTGTAATTGATCTGGAGTTAATAACAGCGGACTGATTTTTCCATGACGGGTGTCAATGAGACTGTTGATAATTGAAGCTTGTATTTTTTGGACGTTGTTTGCAATTGTGGTTAAGTCCAGGACTCCAGAATTAAATAGTTGAGTGAGGTGTACTTGGAATGACACGTTATTGATGTGTTCCATTTCGTCCGAAAGGGTTTTGATTGTTTGCTCCAACTGTTCAAATCTTGCCCTGGTCGCTATTTGGCCGTTTTGTATGACATTTAGAGTCGAATCCACAACTGATGTTTGATTTTTAAGCAACTTCAACAAATATGACTCATTTTCATTCACTTGTTGGATCGTATCAGATATCTGGTCAGCATATTCTGAATCCAATATGCCAAATAATGAGTGCGCAATAGTTCCTACGATATTTAGGGCTCCTCTTTTGCTCCGTAGTAGTTGATTTTCCAGCTGTAAGTCGCCTTCCATTTGTTTGAAGTGATCGATGATACTGAGACATGATTCTTTTAATTTTATCATTTCACAAATCTTCTGTAGCGATTTTGTTCCGTTAGTCAAAATTGATGTTTCAGCCCAGTAAGCATTCAGATCATAATATACAAATATATTCCATTCGGTTGTTGAAATTGCTGCTGTCCCAACTTGTTCAAAATGAATTCCTATTTTTGATCCAAATTTTTTATTTTTCACCGGAGTTCCACATGTTATTGGCAACAGCAAAACTATGATAAGCAACGCTAGACTGAGATGGGATGACAGCGTTTTTTTTCTCTTGGCCCTAGGTTCTTCAGTGGTCTCAGGCACTTGGACCTTGGCTTCCTCATTATTCTCAACAGTGTCCAAAGATTCTGATTCTATATCGATTGGTAGTAGAGCGAGTCGTTGAATTGGACGCTTGAACACTCCACTAGCCGTTCTTATTTCAGCAACTCTGATGGCGCCGTCATCACCAGGGAATACTTCTACGATTCTCCCCAACGGCCACTTCATGACAGGTAAATTATCTTCTTTGATGATAACCATGTCTCCAATTTTAAGGTTAATGAATTGGCTCTTCCACTTGTAACGTTGCTGCAGTTCGGTCAGGTATTCTGTGGACCATCTTCTCCAGAATTCTTGTCTTAAATGAGTCACCAATTTCCAGTGAGATAATCCTGACAACTTTGCTGCGGAAGCTCTGCTGTCTACTTGCGACGTGAGTGCCTCTCCAATCAGGAAATGTCCAAGGGTTAGGGCTTCAAGACTATTTGGATCGTTTGAAATGGGTGCCAATGGCCGTGAATTAAGTATTGCCTCGATTTCCACGATGACCGTCTCTAATTCCTCATGAGTTAAGGATGCCGTTGCCACACTGCGCCGAAGGAGCTGCTTCGCAGATTTCACGGCTGCTTCCCATAATCCTCCAAAATGTGGTGCTCTTGGTGGAATAAAGTGAAAATGTATTCCTTTCGAGCTGGATGTAGTCATTATTGTTTCCTGTGCCTTTTCGGAATAAATGCTGTCGACTAGTTCCGATAGCTGATTTTTGGCTCCTACGAAATTGGTTGCATTGTCAGAGTATATGTTCTGACAACGACCTCGCCGACCAATAAACCTTTTCAATGCGCCGATAAATGCTTCTGTTGATAAGTCTGACACTAGTTCGAGATGAACGGCCTTTGTTGCAAAACAGCAGAAGACAGCGATATAAGCTTTTGTTGGTTTTTTACCTCTGACTTTATGGTGTATCCAAAATGGACCGCAGTAGTCTACACCAGTGTTGATGAATGGTCGTGCTGGAGTAACTCGAGTCCTTGGAAGATTACCCATAATCTGCTGGCACAATTGCGGTCGTGCCTTGGTACATTGAATGCATTTTTGTATAGTTGATCTTGCTGTTATTTTTCCTTTAACGGGCCAAAATTGTTGTCTCAAGGTATTCAGTAACGCCTGAGGTCCACAGTGTTTATTTTCCTTATGATACATCACGAATAGTAGTTTGACGATAGGATCGTTATATGGAAGTACCATTGGGTGTTTTGCCTCATACTGTAGTGCTGAGGCCTCTAGTCTACCCCCAACACGAATAATGGATTGGTCGTCAAGAAATGGGGACAAACTGCTAATAGAGCTGTTCTTTCCAACTTCGTTGCAGTTGCGAATTTGTTTTATCTCTTGTGAGAAATCGGAAGCCTGAATGGTTTTTACGATTACGGATAGTGCCTCGTTCAGTTCATCAGGTGACAGTGATTTATGTGTAGGACGAAGCTGCTTTGATATTCTTGAGTTCCTTATGAATCTGAGGGTATATCCAATAACCCTTTGCAGAGTCCTGAATGAGTTTTTGTGATTGATTTTGTATACAAATTCAAGATTGCTGGAAACAGTTACTGCCAAAATGGTGCACAGTTTCTTTTTCTCGATGTTGTCTTCAATTTGTAACGTCCTTGAAAATCTAGGTGGCCATAGTTCTTCTCGTCCATGTAGAAATAGAGGTCCATAAAACCATAAATTACAGTCAGGCAGTTTATGCGCTGGTAATCCCCTGGATAATATGTCAGCCGGATTGTCTTTTGACCCGACATGGCGCCATTGTTCGGGCAGTGTTAATGATTGAATCTTAGCCACTCGATTAGCTACAAAAGTGTGGTACATAGACGATTGGGCATTTATCCAAGACAACACTATTTCAGAATCCGACCATAGAAAAACAGGTTGATTTTTTACTTGGAGATCAGTCCTGATTCTTTGCGCAAGTTGGGCAGCCAGAAGTGCTGCACATAACTCTAGGCGTGGTAGAGTTTGTTGCTTTAATGGAGCCACTCGAGTTTTTGCACAAAGTAGTTGTACAACTATGCTTCCCTCTTTAAGCCTTGCACGGATGTAAGCAACGGCACCAAAGGCCTTCTCAGATGCATCAGCAAATATATGTAGCTGAGTGTTTGTTGGAAGCTGCCCTTTAAAAATGTGTCGTGAAATCCTCAAATTGTTTAACTTGTCTAACTCGTTTCTGAATTTAACCCAAATTGCCCTTAGTTCTTCAGGCAATGGCTCATCCCAGTCTAATTTATGTTGCCATAATTGTTGGATAAACATTTTCGCTCGGATAACCACAGGTGCAACGAGTCCGAGAGGATCAAATAATTTTGCGATGTCCGAAGTTGCCGATCGTTTTGACACAATCTGAAGTGTATCAAGTTTGACCTTGACACAAAATTGGTCAGTTTTAGGTAACCATAGTAGTCCTAATGTTTTAACTGTATTATCGTTGTTACTGTTGAAGTCCAGATCGACTTCTTGATCACCGATTGGAATACTGTTAAGTAGTTTTGGGTGGTTGGCACACCATTTCCTTAAGTTGAAACCATGCCTTTTCAAGATAGTAATCAGTTGATCCTGTGTTGCAATTGCAGTGTTGAGGCTATCCGCACCACCAAGACCATCATCAACGTAAAAGTTGTGTTTAAGCATTTGAGAGCCCTCTGGATAAAGTGCTGCATTTTCATCAGCAATTTTCTGTAGACATCTTGTGGCAAGATATGGAGCCGCCCGTGTACCATATGTTACAGTGTTGAGTTTGTAGTATTGGATGGGTAACGACGGATTTTCTCGCCAAATAATCAACTGATATTGTTGGTCGTCCTGATGAATCAAAATTTGCCTGTACATCTTCTCGATGTCTGTAGTGAAAACAAATCTTGGTTGTCGAAAACGTAATAGGATTGAAAATAGTTCACCTTGAACAGTTGGCCCATTGTACATCAAGTCATTTAAGGAATATCCTGATGTTGTTTTTGCAGACGCATCAAAAACCACTCTGAGTTTCGTTGTGGAGCTTTCTGGTTTAAGTATGCTGTGGTGGGGTATAAAATATTTAGGACCGCACATGGTGTTGATATCCACCTTGTGCATGTGTCCTAGTTGTTCATATTGTTGCATGAATTCTATATACTGGCTTTGGATGGCCTTATTTTCAGAAGTCTGCGCTCAAGGCTTAAAAATCTGTTGAATGCCATTGTGTGTGATTCCCCCAAGGCTTCTGGATTTTCTCGAAACGGAAGATTGACTATGAAGCGCCCATCGCTGTTGGTGTGTACATGTTGAGCAAAGTGTGCCTCACACTGTTTTTCTGCAGGAGAAAGGCATTTTTCAGCTAATTCTACCTCATCTAATTTCCATAGTTGTTCTATCGTTTCTTCCAATGATGTAGCCTTGTTAAATATTGCACATGTTAATGTACATGAGTTGCTGGAGACCGAGTTCCTTTTGATAGGTCCACCCACAATCCAACCAAGTGACGTATTTCGGAGGATTGGGAGATCTTCAGCGAGTTTAATTGTGTCATTTTGTAATATGTTATAGAAGAATTCGCCGCCGAGTAGAATGTCGATTTTTCTGGTTTGTTGAAGTGGGGATCTGCCAATTGGATATGGTTAGGAATGACCCAGGACGAAATTTCAATCTGTTGACTTGGTTGTGGTGGGATGATAGTTGGAAGTATATATGCTTCCAAGTTGGTTGCAAAACTGCTGTTTCGGGACTTCATGATGACATTAACTCTATGCGATGATCGTTTTTGGAGTTTTCCAACACCGTTTATGCATAGCGAAGCTTCTGTTGGTGAGATTGCTAATTTATTGATGAGACGTTCAGAAACTAGATTCACCTGTGAGCCTGAGTCTAACACTGCCCGGAACTCACCGGAGACACCATTTGGAGCCGTTATTACAACTCTCGCTGTCGCTAATAAGACAGAACCCTGGCGGCCCGCAGCGTCACTTGATGCTGCCGTTGTGCTTGTTACTGCATTCGAAGTGGATGAAACGCTGTTCGTTGCTTGGGGTGATTTTTTCTTTTGGGAGCTATTTTGTTGTGGTAAATGTAGCAATGTGTTATGCGGTTTTGCGCATTTTTTACAGCTACCTAAAGTGCATGTTTTCGCCTTATGATCAGATCTGAAACAATTCACACATAGTTTTTGTTGTTGCACCCAGTGCAGCCGTTCTGCTTCTGAAAGTTGTTGAAATTTCTGGCAGTGGAAAAGCTTGTGGTTGCTCATGTTGCATAACTTACATGTTTCATTGTGTTTTTCGTTGGATGTTGCAACTGATGAAACAGCCTTGTGTGCTGATTTCTCTTTTTGACCAATTGCTTCCATCGATTGGAACTGGAGTTCCAAAAATGATAAAAACTCACCAATCCTCGGTACGTCCTTCGGGTTGGTCAATGACTGGATGTACCTGATGTGGGTATTCCTGTCAAGTTTCTTCATCAATAGTTGAATAAGAATTGCATCCCATAATGTTGTTTCAATTCCTAAATTATTTAAGGCCAATAAACACTCCCTGGTGGTGTCATGAAGGGCCTTAATTGATGGCGCTGATGACGTCACAGAAGGTTGATTAACTAATTTTTCTACCAGATTTGCCACAAGAATTCTTTTATTGTTGTAACGATCTTGTAGCGTTTGCCAGGCGGTGCCGTAATTTGTTTCTGACAGAGAAAACTGGCTTATTAAGTGTTCAGCTTCCCCGGACAAATTGTTTTTTAGGTACCACATTTTTTGAATGGCTGGAATTGGTTGTCTGTCTACCATTGCGGAGAACAAATCATGGAACTGACGCCATTTCAGATAATCTCCATTGAATTGGGGTATGGTCAATTTTGGCAGCTGTAATGAGTTCCCATTTAAACCATTATTCATTGATTCTTGAGTTTCGGTTTGCCTGCGCCTACCTTCGTGCTGAAGTTTGTCTGCTTCCACAGAAAGTCTCACCAGATTTTGATGCATTGAGTCATATACGGCGTTGTATTCATTCTGGTCTAGGCCATATGCGGCTGGGTTTGTCAATTGATCATGAGCTTCATCATGTAGCGTTTCAATTTGTTCCCATAGCTTCTTAATGGTGTTTATTTTTAGTTCGAAATATTGTTTTGGTTGATTTTCCGTAATATCTAGTCCATTTAATAGCCGTTTAAGAGCTGTTAAACGAGCCATCAACCTTCGAATGGTACCAGACGTGTTATTGCAATCTTTATGAATATGTGTATTATTGTGTGTGTTTGAAGCTCCGCTGCGGTCTGTAGAATCCTCGTGATGGTCGCCATCAAGCAGTTTTAGACGATTAGCTTCATTGCTGAACAGTTCCATGTGCTGCTTTGCTATGTTACTGATTTTGTCATAGTAGCCTTTCGAAAAATAATCCAGTTTCAATGGGTCATCGCATTTATCCCGTATTTCTGAATCTGTTTCTTGAAACTGTTCCCAAGACTCCAGTAGACGCTGCAACCGTTCCTCGAAATAGGCTGATGTTGCTTTCCTGTCTGGTGAATCCTTTTGGAAGTTTCTGATGATTTTCTGGATAACTTCGCCGGTTTCATTTTGAAGTTCTAGTAGTTTTTCCATTGTTGTCATTATTACAATATCAACTATTGTATTTAAGGGAAGTAAATTGGGCGCTGGATGGAAACCTCAAAATGCTGATGATCCGAATGTTGTGTGTTGAGACGGCCTTTAGGATGTTTCGAGTCCCTTACCGCTGGTGGGGGGAAACTCAAAATTACAAAACAAAAAACCGTTGGCAAAAAACCGTTGGCTGATTATCAGCAAGTTGCGTGTTTAAAGTGTTTTTAGGATGTTTCGAGTCCCTTACCGCTGGTGGGGGGAAACTCAAAATTACCAAAAAACGTCGGGGTCACCAAAATGTTAAGAGATATTTAGCAAATTCAGTTCTAACACATAAATTAGAACTGTGCTAATTTTTCTTTCTCTGTTGTAGATGAACTTCAAGCACTTGTAACTTGGAGTTCGGTGATCAATAAATTAAAGAATGTTCTTTTTATTACTGACAACATTAATGAATTTTATTCGATTATTTATACTAAAATTACTGTTTATTTTACTTAATTCTATTAACTTAAAATTTATGGCTTTTTAGCCAATAAGAGTCGAGAATGCTAAAACTTGCTGAGTTACCATTATTTGGTTTAAAATTGGTGTATAAAATTTACGTCTTCCCAACCAATGGTTGAAAGAATGCATTTAATGCCACCTGATATTCATGTGACAATTTTATTCACATAATGTGTAATCTGAAACACTTAGCATTAAGGTGGCTCACAAAATAAAAATTAATATTAGGGTGACTCAATTATCACAAGTTTGAACAAATTCAATATTCGGCCGCCGAACATTCGTCAAATTGGAAAAACTTCGG
Source organism: Delia radicum (assembly GCA_021234595.1). NCBI lineage: Eukaryota > Metazoa > Arthropoda > Insecta > Diptera > Anthomyiidae > Delia > Delia radicum. The sequence continues at coordinate 180,321,218 of CM037853.1, forward strand.
CGGCCGATTAATTAACATTACAGGTCGGCTTTTTTCTGAAGTTACTTACTCAAAATCGAATTAAAACGGCTTAGCTAATATGTCTTCAATATCAAAATTTGTCCACAATGTCTCCAAATATCAAAAAACTGACCAAACTGACCCCGTTTTCGTCGAGTCTTTGGTCGGACACCAGTTTTGATTGCTCATTCAAATTGCAAATTTGGCAAAACTGCATTTTTTTTGTTAAAATAAATAATTAAAAGCTTTTGTTACGGAGTTTATATTTTAATATAAAAGACAATAATAAGTAAATAATGAAAATGTCATTTTCGTTTGCTGGATTAATATTAATTTTAACATTGTGCAATGGTGATGTATTTATTGGTGATGATATTACTAACGTTACAACCTCTGCTGTGGATAATGTGAATACGCACCTAACAAAAGAGTACGTAAGTATGTTAAAATAAAACATCTTGATTTGATAGATTCCTACAGTCGTATTATTAAAAACATCTAACTTCAGGTTTCAAATTAGTTAAAAAACATTTTAAGCCTTAACAAGCTATGTTAAAAATTCGTATTAATAACACAGCAGGAATGTGAAAATGACACAACAAAACCCCTGTGGTATTATCGGTTTTAATATTTTAGGTCAAAACAAAAAAATATTTAAGTTTCCATTGACTCAATCGATTTTTTGAGTGTATTTTAAGTAAAAGATTATTATTATATTTATTTGTCTAAACTTCCCAAGAAACAAATTTACGGACTGTCCGTTACAAACGGATTCATGAATCCGGCATTGACGGTACGACAACGGACCGGAATTGACGGTCCGTCTAAGCTTGTACGAAAACGTTGCTATTTTGTATCTGCAGTTTTGTATTTAGAACACATGTCGGACAATATGTCCCAAAGCAGCCATATACAATTTTCTAAAGGTTTTATGTGCGCTAAATTCGAATCAAAATTGCAATCCGACATCAACGACATCGAACGCTTTATGTAGGAAACCAATTTTGAGACGAGATTCGTATTCTGCGCACCCAGCATCTTCACAAAAAGTATAGTTTAGTTCCAGTATCATATATTTTGCTCTAAACCTTTTAGTGCAAACACTACTAACATGCACTTACCAGTGCTTTTCATTGTATATAATTCATTTATTAGCTTTTCATTAATTCTTATAATTATTTTCGTTTATTTAACCTTATTTCTTATTTTTAAATTTTCTAATTATTTGAGTTTAGGTTTGTTTTTTATATAAAAGTTTTTTATTTTCAATATTTCGCTACTCCTTTGTGTAGCATCTTCATTCTTTATTTATTTGCCTGAAGATGCTACACAAAGGAGTAGCGAAATATTGAAAATAAAAAAACTTTATATAAAAAACAAACCTAAACTCAAATAATTAGAAAATTTAAAAATTAATTCTTATACTTATATCATAATATTAATTAATATCTTCATTAAGGGTACTCATGAAGGTCATTTGCATACAATGTAAAAAAACACATATGCATCGTCGTAAAAGCTCAAGGCTGAGAGAATGTAAATAACGATCGTGAATACCCTCATTGTATATAATTTAATTTTTTTCTTATTTTTAATTCATACATATCCTGTTTTTCTAGTTTATTTTTAATGTAATTGTTAATCCATTTTTGTTAATAAATTTATAAATAAAAAAATTTAAAAATAAAACCAAACTTTTGTTTAAAATTAAAAAAGGAGAAATCATTTAGATAAAATTAATAAAAAAAATTAAAATGGACCATTTAAAAAAAAAACGGTACGAATACGGACCATATTCGGACCGTATACGGTATATTAAAAACGGAGTCCACACCGTTTTTAAAATAAATGTCGGACAGTTTACGGTACGTTTTGAACGTACACTCAATTCGTACACTCCGTTTTATATACAGCATGACGGCACGAAAACGGTCCGTTTTAGCGTGCTTTATACTGTTTCGAATCCGTATTCGATGTTCCTTTTATTCCGTTTTCCGGTCCGTATACTGATCCGGAAAACGGTACGGAAACGGACTTCGGATCAGTATATGCTGTACCGAAAACGGCACATAAACGGATGTATATGGTTTTAATCTACAAATTTCATAAGAAAACAGTGCCTCAAAATGGACGGCCATATTTGTTAGCTTTGATTTTCGACATATAAACAATAAATAAAGAGATTTCGATGTCTATTACTTAAAATACACACAAAAATTAAAACTTAAAATTGAAATTTCTTTTATTTTCACCTTACCTATTAAAACGGAGTATACCACTAGATTCTACTATACAAAATTAAGTTTACGTGCCCCGAGGTGTTGGTGTGTAATTTCAAAATGACACACCATTACTTACTTACAGTGTAATCAGTATTTTAAGCAGTGTTAAGACTTCTGGCGCAATTACACAAAGTGCATGTAATTTTGACTTGACTTGTGTAGACCATGTGTAATTGCATCCATTATAATTTATGTGTAATTTAAAATTTCTGTACGTTCTTATTTATTTTGATAAATTTTAGATTCTGAGGATATTTTTATTGGAAACTATAATATTCTGATGTTATCCCAGCAAACAATCCTATCCGTTTATGTGCCGTTTTCGGTACAGCATAGTCGGATCCGGAGTCCGTTTCCGTACAGTTTTCCGGATCAGTATACGGACCAGAAAACGGATTAAAAGAAACATCGAATACGGATTCGAATCCGTTGCAAGTCCGTCAATGACGGACCGTTTTCGGACCGTTGGGTCGTGTTAAAAACTGACTCAAATCCGTTTAAAGTCCGTCAAATACAGACCGTTTCCGGACCGTTTTGTCGTGCTGAAAACGGATGATTCCGTTTTTTTACGGATATAAAACGGACAATAAACGGATCGTTGAAAATACTTATTTGGTCCGTATTCCAACCATTTTTTTACAAAAAACTCAATGGATTTTATTTTTTTTTATACATTTATTAATTTATTTGAAAAAATATTAAAATATACTTCATTTAACTTTAATTAAATACGAAATTCGCCACAGCTACTTTTTGTATCCAGCTTAGCAGCATCACGGAACATTTGTGGTCGATAACATTCAAAATCTAAAAGGAAAAAAGAATTTATTATTTTAGTTTCAAGAGATAGTAAGAGTTTTCTTGGAATATATTTTTTTTATTTAAAAAAAAATTGATACTTACTTTTTCGATGCAGTTTTTTGTTTCCACCAAGAGCATCATTGATAGTTTGTGGCCCATTATTGAATCAGATATCTACATGTAAAAAATATTAAGTGGGGTTTAAAAACGATGGATTCTATGAACAAATATACTTTTGTTTGCACAATCTCATTTGAGCGTTTTAAATTATATAAATACTTACCATCTAACGTATGCAATGCATATTATGCATGCTATCTGAATTTATTTGGCGCCCCGATCTTTTATATTATTTACTTAATTTTATTTTAATAAAACAAATTGAAAAAAATTGTTACCGATTGTGACTGACTTGAAGCGGATGAAAATCGGTGAAGTCCGTATTAAACGGCACGAAAACTGATATCCCCAAACGGACTAAAAACGTGTTTTCGAAAATCCGATTAAACGGTCCGAAAACGTACCGTAAACCCCGGATTCAAGAATCCGTACATGCCGGAGAGTCCGTAAAAATGTTTCTTGGGTAGACACTAGAAACTTTGTGTTACAATAATTTTAAGAAATTGATCCATTTAAGAACGGCTATATTCATAAAAAAAAATCAAGAGAGCCCCGTATATCATAAGGAATTTTAAGGACATTTTTATATACATTCAAAAACTTACGGAGTTTATAAAAATAGTATATGTCTCCTTATTAAAAGCCCATGTGTGTACAGAAAAACCTTCAGATTTCAAAGAGTATTTACTGTAGAAATCCACGATTTTTTTTGAAAACATCAGATTTCCATAGCCTTTGATTGCAAAGACTGGTTCTTATACTGATAATAATCCACGCGAAAAAATACGAAAAATGTCAAAATAACAAAAACTTTAGTAAAATACACAAACATTTTTTAATTTAACAAAAATTTCGTGGTTTTGACATTTTTTTGTATTGTTAGCATTAATTGTTATGAGTGTATAGAAATCACGCAGATTCTCCAAAATTTTCTAAAAGGAAAATATCTGACTCTGAGAATATAAAATTATTAATTATTTTTAATTGCATGTGTAATATTGAATTTTTTTGCTTAATTTTGACTCTTATTATGTACAATTTTTAATTTCCCTTGTGGCATGTCTTCGAAAGAATTAATTAAATTTGAGATTAGTTCACAAAAAAATTGTATTCTGAATTAGAAAATGTTTACATATCATTCCGTTAATCCATTCCCTAGGAATTTATTCACCAGCTTCATTTAAAAGCTTTAATTGGTGTTGAATGAATTCCTAACTTGAATGAATTCATTCAACATTTTACTAATTGAATTAACAAATTTTAGTATCATTCATTTAATACAATTAAGTTTTACATAAACACACAAATTAAGACATAAAACACAAGCAACAATAAAGCATAAAATAATTTTTTTTTTTTAAGAAATTTTCTTTCTTTCAACGTTGTTTTGCCTTAATATTTAAAATGTAATTTATTTTGGATAAGAAGTTAATCTTTCACATAAAATAAAACACAATGTAGTAGAGTTGGTATCTACATATTCAGGCCAATTTACCATTTCCAATTTGGGGGTCATGGATGAAAATGTTCTGTCTTAACCCCCAAATCAAACTGGGGACTATGACTAAAACGATTATGTTAATAATCTTCAATTAAAAAGAGACATATTTTTCATGGCCATTAAGACCGTTTTTCAAAAGAAAATTGTGTGAATAATAAAGTTTTTTCTGTGTCGCCGGCCTGCGGAAGTGCTTAGTGGTTTTCTACTCTAAAGCCGGCTTCGCTGAGTAAATCATTTCTGTAAAGCTGTTAAATAAAATAGTTAATATTTTATTGTATTTTCAATAAAAGTAACATTTTAAACATTAAGGCAAAACAGCGTAATCCAATAGTTTCGAAATGGATGTCCGCCCAACCCTAGGGATCCGTAAGAGTATTCCAGGGGGTCCGAGAAGAGTTCCAAATAATGAAAAATTTCACAAAATTTTTTACAAGTTTATTAATAGTAATTCAAATTATTAAAAACAAATTGAATTGAAAAATTGATTTTTTGGATCCATAGGTTTGATGCATTTATTGTCGCCTAAATCGCTGACATTTTATAATTGTGCATCATATTTGCTAAATACCTCCCGCTGATTTGTTTTTATAATTGATTATATTAAGCCTATTCCCAGAAAAAAATTGTGCTTACCCAGAAGCAGTTCTGGAAGGCATTATTTAATTACCGAGCGCTTTCAACACAATTCCAGACTGCATGATTATTGTTCGCGATGTCCCACTTGGTATGTCTCTTTTTACCAGGCGAAAAGCGTGCGTGCGTTCTAAGAAGCAATAAATTCATACCTTCGTAGGAAATAAGTCCTGGTTCACACACGGCAATTACAATTGCGCAATTTTTCTTCAATTCTCCTTTGAAATTGCTTTTGTGTTCACACAGGAAAAGTTTGTTTCAGCAATTTTCGTATATCAACCTGCAGTGTTGAAAATTGCGGATGACAAAACAAAACGGAATTGGAGTACGGGCAAGTCTGTACCCTCTATCATTCTCTTTCCCTCCCTCTTCTATAAACTCAAGAATTGCGCAAGTAAAATTGCCGTGTGTGAACCAGGTCTAAGAAGCGCCTTTTTTGCGTATTGGCAACATTAATGCTTCTTAGTACACGCGAAAAAAAACTGGTGTGTTTCATTGTTTAATTTGCAAAATTGTTTAATTTGCAATATTTACTTAGTGTTGAAATCACGGCGAAAATGCTTGGGTAATATGCTAAACTCTGTTTTTGTTATATTAGACAAGTTGTTTTTTTTTTTTTTGGTAATTTATTCAAGTTTATGCCATGTAAAATTTACATTGATGATCACTAATACAAAACATGCTATGTAAAATTTACTTTGATGAAATTTTGAAAATAAAATAAGCTACCAGTATATTTTTCTAATAAAAAAATAGAAATTAGAAAAAACACTTAGAATTTTGTTTGGTGGAGCGTAGGTGGAGTTTCTTAAGCATTTTATTTCTGATGCAATTTAATTAAAGAAAAAGATTGTAAAATTAGCTGTGAAAAACGAAAAATTATAAAAAATTCAAGTATATCTTATATATAAATATAAAAATCTAAATACTAATTGTATTGTTTTTTTAGGCACAATATGTTAGATTTATTACGACGCAGAATTTGGAAACTTAAACGTCGGACACATCATGGTTAACTGCATCTAAGTTTTTAATTAGTTTTTAAGTATATTTTTAAAAAAATGTTATTTGTTGTTAAATAAATTAATATTTTTAATAAAGATAGTATTTGCAATATAATGGAGTATTTTTTATTTACAAAAATAAATAGTTTATTGCACCTGGAAAACGTTGCAATATTATCCAAAAAATTCGACTTGGAAAACTTACCTAAGCGGTTTGACAAAATTGTCGGTAATTTTATGTAGTTGTATAATTTTCACGTAACTTTGTAAACTTTTATTCTGCATTTTTACCGCGTGTATGCATTTTTTCCGCGTGTATGCATTTTTTACTGCTTCATTGTAAGTATTATTTACTGCTTTAAAAGAATTCATTAGGGAAGCACAGCAAAATGTCTGCCAATTGCTTTATTGTATGCAAGACGGTTAAGCGCTTTCTCGGAAGCATGCAAATGTATTTACTGCTTCCCAAATCGAGGATATTTTTTGGTGGGTTTTTACGAAAAAGTAAGTGACTCAAGCTTTGTCTATGTTTCCTATGTGTTTGTTGTTGCAAGAGTCACAGAAAATTCTATCTATTTGAAATTTTGTTTAAAAAATAAAAAATAAAGAGCTTGTACAGACAGACATCTGAACAACATGACAAATAAAATGTTAATTTTATTGTTTTTTTTTATAGAAAGTTATTACTTTCAGCCTTCAGAATTATCTTATGACAGTCACAGCTATGAACAGGCACGAAAGTCATATTTCTTAAAATTAAATTTTTTTTATGAAAGTAGTTCAACAAAAAGAGTTTTCTATAAATAAACTCCTAAAAAAATTCTATGTCTCAAATATAAAACCTTTTTAAAAATTTTGGTAATTGTTCAAAAAATATTAAAATTTTTCTCACACTTTTGTGTTTTTGATGATTCTTTCTAGAAGTCTCTTAGTGTAAAACACGCTTAAAACAATATCGGTTAAGACAAAACCTAGGCTATTACGAATTAATTTGAAAATACTGAAGGCAGAATTAGTTGTTTCTGTTCAATTGAAAGTCTGTATGTGTGGTTAGTTTTCACTTTTTCGTTCTGTTCTGTTGCGGACAAATCTATTGAAAATAGAATTCAACGTTAAGTGACAGCCTAAAGTGCGTATGCATTGGTTTGTTCAAGATATATTTATATAGGTAATCTTACTAGAACAACAACTACAACAAGCAACTACAAACAATACAAAAACAACAGGCATTTTGTTGTTGGGTACAGTACAGTAAGATGTCAAAACCATGTAAGAAATGTCAAAATCAGGTAAGAGGAAGATAAGCTACTAAAACTACCTATATAAATATATCTTGGGTTTGTTGTGAAATCTTTTTCTCAATATTTGAATCAGGGATAATAAAGTTGGTACTATAGTACTTTTTATGGTACTATTTGAAACTCAGATGTACCATGATACACCGAAGTGAAGTTAGCCCACTTTAACTGGCCCACTTTTTAAAAAAATCGAATATATACCAAAACCTATAAAATAATAAAAAAAAAGAAAAACAATGTGAAATCTGTCAAATATATTTAATAAAATGTAATTAAAATGTCATTTAAAGCTGCCATGGCTCTGTATACTTAGGAATAATCTAAAACCCGCTTTCTTAATATTTTCGAAATAGTTGGTGATTTAGCATATGGTTTTAAAACCTAAACGAACTTCTTCGACCAAGTTTTTACAACTTTGAAATAAAACAGCATTAAAAACTGTGAAAAAAATACAAGGACGAAATTAGAGTCCAAGGACATCAAACTGAACCATGGGGGGTATCCTTCAAAAGAGGTAAATTTAAAAAAAAAAGTTAAAAATCTTACGAAAATATCCTCACTCCAGTTTTTATAGATGTTATCAGAAAATACATCGCAGATTTGTGAAAAAAATTTCAAGGACGAAATCAGGATGCAAGGATATCAAACTGAACCATGGGGGGTATCCTTCAAAAGAGCTAAATTTCAAAAAAAAGTTAAAAATCCTGGTTTGCGTAATGAAAACCGCCTGGCTGCTACGCCGCTAAATGGAAGCAGATCCAGTGGCCGTGAGAGTTTTTTACCTTGTAGGCGGTCATTTTCAAACGAGATTTAGGATAATGATCTGTTTTGAGTAGTATTTGCTTTATTTTGTATATAATTCTTTATTGCTCTTATTTTATATTTAATTTTTGGTTATAAACATGGTGTTATATCTGATTGTAATCTTTAGGTTCTGTTTTTGGTTGTTAAATGTTGAGGCTAGCTGTTATTCTTTTCTTCCAGCTTAGCTTGGAGTGTGAAAAATGGCCTACTACTACATTCATGCTAGAAGCAAAAACTACTAGTATTTATTTTGTAAAATTCTATACTAATTTTTAAGCAAAACCTATAAGTTTTTCAAAACTAATAGTTTTTGCTTGTGGTACAGATGAGGTATTAGTAATAGTTCACATGGTTCTTTCGGGGAACATATAGTAATTTGTAGGATTATAGTAATTTGTGAACTCTAATGTTACTGTCATTTTAGGTTGAATTTGTATATTGTGTGCTTCACAGTTTTTGATGTTATAACAATAAGTTAGCTTTCTGTGCATTTTTGTCAGTTTGCAATGGTTTAGTTTATAAACATAAATTTCTTAAATGAATTTCTAAGGGTTACAGTTTGATAGTTTAACCATGTCATAACCTTTTTTTTTATTGATCTCATTATAGCATCTAATACAATTTATTTAAAATACTTTTTTATGAATTTATATTATTTGTTACTTTCCCATATAATGTCAAAAATTGTGCTTCATTGAAATTAAGACTGATAGTTAAAAAAAGCAGTTATTATTATTTTTTTTTGACGACAAATTAATACGAATAATTACAATATGTTTTGCTTAACAAATTATACACTATGAAATTTAAATTGTATTAAGCTTTATTCTTTTTTTTTTTATTTTGCCTTTATTTTGAGTTAATCTCTTTGTTTTTTTATATAATTTTTAATGAATCTCAACAATAATTTAGGTCCAATATGTAGTGATAACAGTTATTTGCGTGAATGTCTTGGAAATTATCGTAATGATCTTAAGGTAGGTCATTTTAATTGTCAGAGTTTTAAAGTGAACGATTCTTCTTCGAAATTGAATGAGATTAGGAATATTCTTGATGGAGAATTATTGAACGTCATAGGTATAAGTGAGACTTGGCTTAAAGAGAGGATTCTCTCAAATGCTATAAATATACCTGGTTACACCCAAAAAAAAATGAACTAGAATTTAGAAAAATTAACTTAATTTGAGGAAAATTTGAACTTGAAACGGCGCCAAAGACATGATTTATCGAAATTAAAACTGAGAAACAAATTTTACTTCAAATTTGGTAATATTTTTTAAATCCTAGTAAAATTGAACTATTTTAAAGTAAGATTTTTTTCGGAAACATGACACAATTTTCTCTCAGTTAGTTCATAAATTATCTTAGATATTTATTTTGATTACGAAATGTTTCCTTGGTTTAAATAAAAAAATCCTCTAATTCAGTTCAACAGATAATTTTTTTTTAATAAAACCTAGGACTTTACTTCCAGAAAACTAGTAAATATTTCCTAAAATGTAGTTAATTAGCTCTTTTATTAAGTAAAAATTTATCTCAAATTTGGTACACATTTTCTAATTAAAATGATAATTTTTCTTCGGTTATGGTAATATATTTTACTGGACAATAAAAAATTGTGCTTTTAAGTACAATTTGTTTCCTTAAAATAGAAAAAAGTCATCATAGTGGGGCCATTTATTCCCATGGTGTGTGAAAAAGTTACTATTATTAAGTTCACTTTTTTCCAAAATGAAGGTACAGTAAACTAATAATAAGTTAATTATTTTCTCTAAAATAGAAAAAATTTACTACCATTTGCTACGTATGTTCAGCAATTCCAAAAAAATTTACTAGTTATCAGTATATTGTTTCCTTTAAACTAGGAACAATTTACTACTTTTATATAATATTTTTCTATCCGTGGGGAAATGATCTACTCACCAGTAGTTCATAATTACTTTAAAAGTATGAAAAATATACTAATATCGAGTATATGTTTACAATTGAAATATAAAAATGTACTTCCAATCAGTTCATCCATTCCATTAAACTACAAAAAATATATCGTATTTAGTACGCTAATTCCTACTTGAAAGGAATTTTCGTACTAAATAACAATAGTTTTTCCTAGTTAAATGAAAAAATTTAATATGGAGAATTTTCATATTTTTTGGGAATAGTTACTGAATATTAGTACTTTTTTCTACTTTGTAGGAATATATTTTCTACTGCGTGTTAGATTTTTAGGTTCTATTTATCCTTTTTAAACTAGAAATAAAAGTACTTGAACTTTTTGTTTAAAACAAGATTTATTATTTAAATTATTTATATTTTAAATTAAGCATATTTATGGTTTTTAATAAAATTTTATTTTTATAATATATACACAGCGAAGCTTAAATAGAAACCTAGCTTATAATTTATACATTTTTTACATTACACTAGTTTACTATATTAAAAACTAATTTGGATATTATTTTTTTTTTTTGCAAAAAAATAATCATGTGCTTTGTAAAATATAAACGACGTAGCATTAAAAATTAATTTTAGTTTAGTCCACATTAAGCTAAGAAAAATATTTAAGTTTATTTCAATTCGTAACAAGAATTTTTAGTATTTTATAGCCACAAAAGCTTATATTAAGTCAAGCTGTGTAATAAAATTACCATATATTTTTTGGCCTTAAATAGTGTTTATGGTTCAATTCATGAATATGAATCGGTGGAGGATTAATGGATAAAAATATTTTGCAAAATTTTTTTAAAAAGTTCTTATGAGTTTTTTTAGTTCTTATATAAATTCAAATGAGTGTAAGCACTATTAAGAAAACTTTAATATAAACTCGAAAACGGATGACCCAATTGCACAAATAAAAGGCTGCAGCGTTTGTTTTTGTTTAAAGGTCTCGTCAATTAAAAGTTTAATTTTTGAATTTAGCTCCGAGGTCGTTGGCGCCCACACAATAAATGACTTTTTGGAATCCGCAATTGATGGCTTTTCGTATTTTCGTCTCTTTGTGTCAGTTTTAATACACTTTCTAGTCACTGGTTTTAATACGGAGTGAATTAATTCTAAAACAATGCAGTCTCTTATATCTGAAAAAATTATATACATCAATAAACAATTAAATAGATAAATAATATCGTGTCTGTCATAATCCATAATATTTTTTAATTGTTGCTTTTGTAATGATTTAGGCCATACGACTATCAAACACGATTTGGTTGTGATTTTTATAATAATTATTTATTATTATTATAATACATGTTTGAGCACGAGCACATCCAAACTTTCTGGATCTTTTACGTCTCGATCAAATAATTTAAAAATTTGTGTGCAAAATGTTTCCCATTTTACATCTAGTAAGTGCTCTTTTCCTGGATACAATTTTGAAAAATCGGCCAATATCTATAACGAATCGAATTACAAAAACTGTTATGAAATAAAAATAATTAACTAAGTTGGATACAAAAGATTGTTTATAAATAGGCCATTCTTGAAAAATTTGGGTTAAATCATGGTCTGATTGTAGGTATTTTATACGAATTTTGAAAGTATTTTCCCACTTTAAAAGAACTTCTGTCATTGGATCGATATTACTCTGAAGCCACTCTTTGTCTTTTAAGATTTCATTATCGTCTGAAAGTTTAAACAATAACTATATTAAAAAATGCAAGTCATAAACGCACATAAAAAAGATTACCTTGCGTAATGTGTAATGTAATTATGATGTGAGCAAGATTATTCAAGTTCAAGATCATTTGTTTTTTGTTAAACAAAAAACCGTGCAACGATATTTATTAATCAAAAAATCTTCATCCGCAACTTAATGCAGATTTTAATCCACTGACAGGTCCTTACATGTTTCATGTAGCGTCACCTACAATCCTCAGAGAACCAATGTGGATGGGGTAGAAGATTTACCCAAAGTTATTATTTTCTGATGGCAAAAGATGAACACTTTACCCGTAGTGTTTTTTAAACTTCATGAGAAGTTTAAAAAAACAAAGCATCCAACTAATTCAAAAAATTAAAACCTTTTTTTTTTTTCTTTAACTAAAGGCTAGAATCTCTAGCCATAGTACACAGTGTTGTTAGTGTTTAGTAATAAACAATAACAGTTTCTGACTATAGAATTAGAACCATAGATCAGTTTTTGCCGTACTTTGCATCATAATTTATGATATTATAATTTAACAAACTTAATGATATACGCTTAAAGCTTCAAATATTATTGAATTATATTGAACTTATGTATTGGAAATATAAAGTAATTATCATTAGCAAAAAGGTAAACAAATAAAAAAAATGTACTTTAGAATATCCTGAAACGTAATAAATTGTGACTAAGTCAGATCCTTCGCATAGTTAATTAATGGTTCTCCTCGAGAGAACTACAAAAAGGGACACTCTAAGTGACACACTGCATCTGTGGCTAAGGAACACTAAAGGTCCTTTGTCTTTTTAAATTAACTAATTGAAGGAAATTGATGCAAAAACACAAAATATCAGCTTTTTTTCATATTAATATAATTAGAAATTGGAAGAAAAGCCACAAGGTTATTTATTATTAATGTTTTTAACTGTGTTATAATTTGTTTTATGGCAATTACAGAAGAAACATAAAGCTGTACTATATAAATAGTGCATGTGATATTTTGTATTTTAGTCAACAAACAATATTATTACATAAAAGCGCAAATTTGAAATTTTTTACCTAATGCTTATTGACAAAGATTTATTATTTTTTAACAAAAGAAACTAAAGCATATATAGGATAGTTCAAGTTAATTATACCACGTGTTTTTTTAAGTAAAAAATAACGGTAAAAATGTTTGCATATAAAACAGTTTATATACATAGCAGTAGTACAGATATGCGGATTCAGCGCCAACTAAAAAATGCGAAAGATAAATTTTTGAGGAAGATAAATTTTGGCGAAAAATAAAAATTTTTTAGCCTTATGGAAAAAATACATTGCATTTTTAAAACTTTTTTAGCCTTATGGAAAAAATACATACACTTATTTATATATCAAGTTGCATTTAAATATTTTTGTTTTTATCTTAGCTAGTGGATATACATACAAACATACATATATATCAAGTTACATTTAAATATTTTTGTTTTTTATCTTTGCTAGTGGATATACATACAAACATACATATATACGTACAGACATTTAGTTTTTTTCTTTCATAAATTAGGTGTTTTGTTGTCAAGATCACTGACTTTTTTTTTTGTTGTCAAGATCACTGACTTTTTATTTCATGTTGAGTATGGTCAAGAGTAATTGATTAAAAAAATGTATTGAGAAAGAAAATATTGATTTTGAGTGATTTTAAATTTTATATGATTAAAAAAAAAAATTATATATAGAAGGAAAATTTTATACTAAAGATTTTATTTATAAAATTCATCAGGTGAAATAAACATACAAAGTTGTTCTTCAATTTTTAATAAACTTTTCCGCTCTATTCACAATACTTAAAATGGTATGATAAAAAATTATCTTTTATGTTTTTATATTTCTATTTAATTTTATGCTTTTTTCTTTTTTATTTATAGAATTATCAGGAAATCATTAATGTTGGTTTGGGAATCAAACCTGAATATGTAAAAATTGATGATTTGTTGCAAAACGAAGAATTTCAAATATGTAAATTTGAATGGAAGGATAGTAATTATGGATCCAAAGTTGCTGTGTATTTGGAAAATAACACATGGTTTTATTTACCAGCAAGAATGAGTAAAGCCCTAACCAATCAAGACCCTTATTTAACCATGATGAATTATAAGAAATGGATAATTACATTTAAAGGGCGAATTGCACCTAACGGATTAGCTATTTTCGAATTAAAATATGATTAAATTTTTATATTTTATATGTTATATTATTATTCATACTTTCTTAAAAATTATTAAAGGCATTATTTAATCTTAAAAATTCTTTAAACAGATTTTAAAATTGTTAAAAGATATATTTTAGCATTTATAACATTATACATGTAACATTATAATTTTAATTAAATCTAACCACAAATAAAGAAAAACACAATTTTTATATTTTATATAAAAAATAATTAGAGTTTTATTAATTTCATATTGCATAACCGGATGTAAGGTAGACAGACATACTATTAATAAAAATATAGAATTGAAAATGCAAGTAAGCAGTTTCAATTCTATATTTTTATTTTATTCAATTTTTTTTTTTTTTTGGTTTTTTTTTTATTTTGTAAGCACATTGACTTTTTAAAACTTTAATCATAATAAATATTAAAGAAGACATGTGTTTACTAAATAGGGTTCGTTTTACCCTACGCCATGCATACAAAATTATTTTTCACAATTAAAATAAATATTAGTATAGGGTAAACCAAATTCACTGTAAATGTTTACTTATACTACAGCTCTAATTTTTTACAACGTAAGCATAAATTCAACTAACTCTTTAGTACAGTGAAACATTTTGATGTTGAACTAATTGGAGGTAATATTTAATAAATAATAACTGATTGTTAATTGCACAATTTAAAAAGATTTTACTGTGTATAATATGATCCTCGTTTAATCCAGGTTTATATATATTGAAAGTAGAAATAATGAGGTATTGTGTAAAACTACTTTCAACTAAAACTTTAATTGTAAAAATGCCTTCACCCAGAATAACCTGTGAGCTATGCAAACGTACCTTTGCAACCAAAGGTAATTTGAAGCGACATATTTTAAGGCTTCATAATTTTGCCTTCATTAAGGCAAAATCCTATCGGATTGTGGTTAAAAATGATATTGGCAATGAGGAATTAGTCGGAAATACTGAACGAGGGGTGTCTAAAGATGATACTGTCAATGATGAATTAATCGGAAATCTTGAAGGGGTGGTGGCTGAAGATTATACTGTCAATGAGGAATTACTCAGGAATCCTGACCAGGTGGTTGTTGAAAATATTGGGGAGAATGATGAAATAGATGTGAATGCTGATCAGGTGATGGCTGAAAATTTAATACAGGAGGTAATAATTTTACCTAATATAAATAAAAATGATATTGGCAATGAGGAATTAGTCGGAAATACTGAACGAGGGGTGTCTAAAGATGATACTGTCAATGATGAATTAATCGGAAATCTTGAAGGGGTGGTGGCTGAAGATTATACTGTCAATGAGGAATTACTCAGGAATCCTGACCAGTTGGTTGTTGAAAATATTGGGGAGAATGATGAAATAGATGTGAATGCTGATCAGGTGATGGCTGAAAATTTAATACAGGAGGTAATAATTTTACCTAATATAAATATTCCAGAATTCATGGCCTTATACGATGATGGATATGATAATATTCTCATAGATCTTCTAAAGGAGTATGAAACTCTTGAACGGATTAGAATTGATGAATATAATCGCCATCTAAATGATGGGTGTAATAATGTATTTTTATCTATTGAATAAGTTTATTGTTAAGATTTAAATAAATTTTTCCAAATTAATTTTATATTTAAATTTTTATTTTTATTTTTGTAATAGAAATAAAAAGATTTTTATATTGTTTTATTATATTCTTTTTTTATTACTAAAATTTTATTAAACAAATTATAACTTAAAAATATTTTTAAACATAGTTACTATTAGTAAATCATTTAAAACTAAATTTGAATAATTAAAAAGATTTAAAAATTTTTTAAAAGATATATTTTTACATCTTAAATATATAAAAATACAACAATAAAGACCACATAAAACTGAAAAATTACTTTGAACTCGTTTTTGATTAAATATATATGATTTCGAATTTCTGTTTTAAAAATGTTACAAAAGGGGGTGATGGGTAATTGACCAGCGCACAGTGTGGTAGATCGCAAATCTAACTGGACAAAATTAATAAATCGCGTTGGGTTCACTTTTCACTTATGAATTATATAAAAAATCAGTTCAAATATATAAATGATTATAAAAAATCCACTTTGTTTTTTTAAAGAAGATTTTTTTTAATAAATTGAGGCAAAAAATAAAATGTTCTCACTGTCAAGAAAAATATATGTTTAGATAAAAATTTGTTTCTTAAATACATCCTCTGAGATTATTTGTAGTTATATATACTGTTTTTTAGGTTGAATATAACTAAGATTCATGATTAATAAAATTTATAAGTGAGATTTTACGTAAGGAGTCAGAGATACTCATTTATAATATTAAAATAATTTTAATGTTTTTAATAAATATTTGATAATAATTTTTTTCTTTACTTGGTTTTGCAAGTAGAGATTTTAATTTATTCACTTTCATATGCATCGTTAAAAGATTCATCCTCCTCAAAAGCATCAACAGATAATAATGAGAGAACTTCTTTTGTTATCAAACCTCGAACTCGACAGGGAGTGTGACGCAAACTTGCGATAAAAGGATCTGAAGAAATTAAGAGTCGATTGAAAAGATCGGTATTTGTGTCTATTCTCGATGTTTTTCTCGTAAACATTTCTCTAAATTTCCTCGTGTCCTTATTTCTTGCTTCTTGAGCTTCTTCTGACAGCTGTCCTATAGGAAGAATGCAAGACCTTACTATGTCTTTTCCATGAAAAAGGATTTTATGCACGCTTACTGGCATAATGTACCATGGGTATACGTTTAAGTATAAATTTCGTGTGTGCTGAGCCCCATCGCATCCCCATTTAATCAAAACATTAAGACGATTTTCATCAGTTTTCAGTTCATTAATACCGAGTAAAACCTCTTTTTGGGCTAAACAAAGCCTTTCAATAGTATGATTCACTAATGATTGGAGTGAACTTTTTGCATGCATCTCAGTGATTTCTGTTTCAGCTGGATAACATTTTTTCTTAGCTTTTTGAACATTAGTGTAGGAGGGAAAAAGATTTTTGCATTTTGCGTTGACTTTTAGCCGAATAACATCGTATTGATGTTTCGACAAATTAGCATCAACCATTAAAGATAAGGCTTCATCGGGAGAAAGGCTCGCTAAAGACACAGACTCAGAGCTAATTCTCTTAAAAACTTTTTTCACTTCCGTACCTTTACTGGATGAAGCTTGCGACAGATCTTTCACAAGTCTGGCTGAATCTCGCTTTCCCATTTTGCGAAACACTTGCTCGCTAGCTTTAATAATTTCTTGATGGCCAGTTGAATCTAAAAGATTTTGTATCTTTCTTTTTTTCGATTTTTCACTACAGTCATGAAAGTTTTTCGGTTTTCTTCCAGCTTTTTCACAACTTTTCTGTTGTCCTCTTTCAGGCAACACATACGGTTCATTAAGCCAAACTGAATTTGATGTTAAGACACGGTCACGATGTCTTCCACTTTTTATCCATTTTTCGGCTAGCTTAAAACAAATAATATTTATATTTGCCTTAAGATGTTTCTTCGCGTCTTCTGGTATATCTCGAAGACAATATCTATCCATTATTAATGTCAATAAGACGTCTTTGCGCTGTATTTTGGGAGTTTTTACCCATTCTTCAAAAATTTCCTTTCGCGAAAGAGTGGAGGTCATACTGGAAAAGTGAAAACAAAATGTATGGCGGTCGCAAAAAAGCGTAAGATGTTTTTGATTTACCTTAAAGTGAACACTTAAAAGATTAACCCAAATATAGTTTTACACTGGAATTATCCAGAATAAACAGCTTTTACTCTACTTGAAAAAAGGAAATATTTTATTTTTTGCACTTTCTGAACTTCTCACAGAAATTTTTTTTTTCAATACTTACAATGGAATTAATTAAATAAAAATTGTAATATATTTCCTTGAAATAGAGTTTAATAATAATAAAAAAAAAATTATGACAATAAAATCACCGTAGCCTTTTTAATCATAAACCAAAAACACACAAAAAATACGCTTCACTTTGAAATCTGAATGCACTTGTTGACAACAACTTACTTTAAAGCTTTTTTTCCTAATCAGAGCTAAAAACAAAAAAAAACAAAACATGAATTACAGTTACCTATTGTATTGAGAAGCTGATTAAACGACCAAAAGGAATATTGCCAGACATTTTTTTTTTTAATTTTGTCCAGCTAGATTTGTGATTTACCACAGTGTGCAGCGGGGCAAAAATATTCGGCAGGTTTGTTTTTCGGGAAATAAATAACAACCCAATGCTCTCCTGGTTTATAAGATGGATCGGTGTTAGCGATATAGAATGATGGTTTTACAACATTTTTTGGTAGCTTATCACTAGCATAAACACCTTTGAATTTGTTTTTAGCTAGATCAATAGAATTCATAATCTGTAAGATCTTGATTGAATTCATAGTGTTTGAACAATTGTACGAGACTTGTCAATTTCAATAAAACTATCAAATTCACAATATACAAGACAAGTAATGGCTTCAGAAATAGGTTTTCCAAAACGACCTTCAATACGAATAGTTCCTTGGTTTATCAGATTCCCACAATGAGAATTATTGCTGTGATCGGGAGTTAAATCAAAAGCTAATAAAAAGAATCCGTTATCAAAAAGTTCTTTTGTTATCTGATGTCCTTTATCAAAATGATGTATTCCGGTTCCTTTAAATAGTGTTTGATATCCACGTGTGCTTATTACACCACCATTATTATAATTAAATTCAATTGGTTGGGCCGGGTATTGCACTCCATTAACTACTAGATTAAATCGTTGTAAATTAAAGTGCTGGAAATTAAAGGGATTTTCATGTCGATCACCTGTGTATGCCTTGTTAGTTACCATACCAAACATTAAAAAATTAGGTAGTTGACCAAGAACAACATTGTCTAGAATTAATGAATGATTACCAGGATGTATAGTAAACGTTTTCATTTCTACTCGTTTATAAGGGTAAATAGCATTTTTCGATTGTAATACATTATGATGAGCCATTAAGAAGTTATTGTTTATTGTCAAATGATTTATATATAAATTAGCTTGATGAATTTTAATATGGGATTCATTTTTAGTTACTTTAAATTTATTTTCATCGGGATAAACAGTAATTGCATTTATAGTAATTAAATGTGCTAAAATCCCAAAACTTATTTAACAAATTGTGAAAAGCAATCTGATGTAGGCGTGTCCCTATCCGGATTTCATTCCTGCCCAAGGAAATCTTCAGGGGACTTTGTTATTAGAATTTCTAGAGATATTTATTATGTCAAATCACAAACTCAATGAGAATTTCTTGTCCTCGTCTAGGAGCGAGATTCAAAATTTAAAATATCAAAGAAAAAACAAAAACAACAACAAAAAATTGTCACAATTGGCTTTGTCATCTTCCAAATACTACTCTGTTTTTTTGACAGACCTAGCAATGTAGTGACGTTTATTCAAGTAAATCAACAATAGAAAATCATATGTTTTCTATTAGTGTCAGTTACATTTAAATTTGCACAAGCACCTGCATATTTGTTATTTAAATTTATTTTCATCGGGATAAACAGTAATTGCATTTATAGTAATTAAATGTGCTAAAATCCCAAAACTTATTTAACAAATTGTGAAAAGCAATCTGATGTAGGCGTGTCCCTATCCGGATTTCATTCCTGCCCAAGGAAATCTTCAGGGGACTTTGTTATTAGAATTTCTAGAGATATTTATTATGTCAAATCACAAACTCAATGAGAATTTCTTGTCCTCGTCTAGGAGCGAGATTCAAAATTTAAAATATCAAAGAAAAAACAAAAACAACAACAAAAAATTGTCACAATTGGCTTTGTCATCTTCCAAATACTACTCTGTTTTTTTGACAGACCTAGCAATGTAGTGACGTTTATTCAAGTAAATCAACAATAGAAAATCATATGTTTTCTATTAGTGTCAGTTACATTTAAATTTGCACAAGCACCTGCATATTTGTTATTTAAATTTATTTTCATCGGGATAAACAGTAATTGCATTTATAGTAATTAAATGTGCTAAAATCCCAAAACTTATTTAACAAATTGTGAAAAGCAATCTGATGTAGGCGTGTCCCTATCCGGATTTCATTCCTGCCCAAGGAAATCTTCAGGGGACTTTGTTATTAGAATTTCTAGAGATATTTATTATGTCAAATCACAAACTCAATGAGAATTTCTTGTCCTCGTCTAGGAGCGATATTCAAAATTTAAAATATCAAAGAAAAAACAAAAACAACAACAAAAAATTGTCACAATTGGCTTTGTCATCTTCCAAATACTACTCTGTTTTTTTGACAGACCTAGCAATGTAGTGACGTTTATTCAAGTAAATCAACAATAGAAAATCATATGTTTTCTATTAGTGTCAGTTACATTTAAATTTGCACAAGCACCTGCATATTTGTTATTTAAATTTATTTTCATCGGGATAAACAGTAATTGCATTTATAGTAATTAAATGTGCTAAAATCCCAAAACTTATTTAACAAATTGTGAAAAGCAATCTGATGTAGGCGTGTCCCTATCTAACATTTTACATTTTCTAAAATATAAAATTCTGGTTATTCCAAGTTTAATGTTACTTTAATATCAACATTATTAAGCAGGTATTTATGTTGATTAAATACATCTGCATGAAGTTTTCCTAAAAGTTCAACTTTTTACCATCCTTGAATAATTTTTTCCGTTTGTCCAATCCAGGATTTTCTTTTTCAACTAATGAATTAATTTTATTTGTATCAACGGACCATCCACATGATTCAAGATGTGTGGACCTAGCATCGTTACCATAATTAAGCAATGTCTCCAAATACGCTCTGTAGTGATAGTTATTATCAGGTTGGGTCACATTTTTATTATTTAGATGAACGGTGCAATTTCGAAATAATGAATGAAGCAGATTGTTAACAATACTTCCTTCTCCCTTTAGCTCAACAATAAGTCTAAGATAAATGCTGTTAAGATCTCTATATGTTTCTCCATTTCCTAATGAAACAAATTCAATAGTACTAGAGTTATCTAATGATGCTTTAGGGTTTTTAAAACACTAGTTTGAATGGGTGGCGATTCAAATAAATCTAATTCGCTTTTCATACATTCTATAAATCCAGACATTTCCAATTTCCAAAAATATCTCTAATGTTCTTTCCTCTACAACGTTTTGATTTAATCTGTGGTTTTTGTTTTAATCGTTTTAGTTTTATACGTTGACCATTACCTCTTTGCATTATTTCTTTCAAATTATTTGCAACTTTTTTTCCTTTATTTAATAAAATCTCTTTAACAGGTTTTGTACCTATTTCATCTAATATTTCTTTTCCTATATCGATTGACTTATTCTTTAAAACATTTAATCCAGTTTTAAATAGAGGTTTCAAATGCGAAAATAGAGCTGAAAAAATTGACCCTATTCCTCGTCCATATTGCACAATTCTAGGTGAATGATAAATTCCACCAATATTATGAACGTTCTTTCCGGAATGATTATTATAATAATTTGTATACAACGCATCCATGGTAATGATTAATTATTAAAACGTGCAAACGTTTTATATTTTTTTAAAATGTAGTGTACAATAAACGGGTATCGAGTCAATTATATTTAATTTTCGTCCTTCATCATTTCGAATCATAATGGATATATCATTGATATTAAAGGTTTCAATTGGATAATATTCCACTCTATTAAAATTTATGTAATTTTTTAGTGATGAAATAGAGAATATTTTTAAGCATTTAGTTTTATTGTTTCCAACATGTCTTGGTTTAATTATATCGGTATAAACAAAAATTATATCATTTATTTCGGATGATATTATTTTATTAAAATAGTCTGATATATTATCTATTAATCTATTTAATGAGTTTTCTAAAAAATTATTTGTTAACGCTAAAACCGATTCATCTATATTATTGATCGACTCTTTAATAGTTGTATCCTCTGCTTTACTATTTCTATCATTATTGATTTTATTTTCACCATCTTTATGGTTTTTGAAAACATTTGTTTGTTGAGTATTATCAGTATTTAAAGTTGTTTTAATTTGATCGGGAATCTTTGAAGAATTACTGTCCAGAATTATTTTTGTGCTATCATTTTGAGATGATTCATTTAAAAGCTTTTTAAATTTATTCTTAATGATATCTTGTTCATCATTATTTAATTTAGCTTTTTTAGGTTTACCAGCATTTAAAAATGACTTTTCTTTATTTAATTTAGCGTTTTCAGGTTTACCAACATCTAAAGATGACTTTTCCAACGTACGTTTAATTTTGTTTTGATTGCTTTTTTTTATGTAGATCTTGTAAAGAAAACGATATATTTGATAATCCAACTACCCATTGATCATCTAAGTTTAACGGCTGTTTTAATAAATTTGTAAATCTGTTTGGTGTATTTTTAAAAATATTTGTCGAATCGTTACTTAATAAAGTAACATACATATGGCTGTCTAGTGAATTGGAACTCATCTTTTAATAAAATGATTATTTAAGTTAATCACATTATCTTTTATACGATTTTAAATTTATATGCTTATATCGTTACTATCAATCCATGAATTATGATTTTTATCGAAACCCAACCATTTAACAAAAAGCTTGTTTCCACTACGATTTAATATTTTTTCAATTAAATATGTATTTGCAACAGTAGTTTTCATTAATTCATCTTCATAAAATCCACCTTTTATAATATTACCTTGAAGATCTTCTAACTAATATGTTATAGGACTTGTAACAAACATTTTATTTATTCTAAATACTTCAGATGACCAATTTGGAGTATAACCTTTTTCAAATGTATTTTTATGCTTGCTTATTCGAACCAAATCGTTTATTTTGTATTTTCCCATTTTTAAAGTTTTTAAATTATTGTACACAGTATTTAGTAAGAGTTTTTCAGCTTTATTATTAACTGATTTTGGTGTCATTTTTATAGTTCTATGATATGAAGAATTATAATCTCGCAATAATTTTTCTAGAATATTGATCCATCTATAATTCCCCTGTAAACTGAAACTCTTCCACATTTTATTTTTTAAAGTTCGATTAAATCTTTCAACTATTGATGCTTTCATTTTTGAAAAGGTATGATAATGGTTAATGCTTAATTCTTTCATCAGATTTTTAAAATGTAAATTGTAAAATTCTTTTCCTTGATCAGTATGAAGATTTTTTGGTGCTTTATTTTTATTTAACTTAATAATTTCTCGAAATTGCTTCGTAATTTCGATACCAGATTTGGTTTTTACTGGTAATGCATAAGCATACTTTGAAAATACATCAAAAGCGGTAAGTAAATATTTATAACCATCATTAAATTTAGCATATGGTATCATTTCTACTAAATCAATTTGCCAAGTATCTAAAATACCTTTTTGAATAAATCTTCGTCGTTTGAAGTTTCTTCTTGCTTGACGATGAAGTTCATTTACAAGAATTTCTTTACTCATATTAACTGATAGTTTGAATCAGTCTAATTCATTCAAATTTAGTTTATGAAAGCAAAAACATGTTGCAACAGTTTATATATCCATTTACAATGATGGTTTGTGGACCTTCTGGTTGCGGGAAGTCTACCTTTATTATAAAATTAATTAACAATCAACATTTAGTATCAAAAAAGTTTGATAGAATTATTTGGTGTTTTGCAGAAAAGAATGCTGTACCATCAATTGATAATGTAGAATTCATAGAAGGGATTCCGGAAAACCTTGAAACGAATGATATGGAATCAACTTTAATAATTTTAGATGATTTAATGCTTGAATCATGTAATAAAAAAGTATGTGAACTGTTTACTAAAGGATCCCATCATAGAAATATATCTGTTATTTTAGTAACACAAAATATTTTTCATAAAGGTGCTTTTTCAAGAGATATTTCTTTAAATTCAAAATATATAGTTATGTTTAAAAATCCCCGAGATAAATTACAATTTCATTGTTTAGCTCGTCAAGTATACCCTGAGAACTCAAGGGCACTGGTTGACGTATATAATAAATGTACACAACATGCTCATGGTTATTTACTAATTGATCTTACTCAACAAATACATAACGCACTTAGATTTAGAACTGACATTTTTAATCAAAATTATTGTTCTATATTTTCACCTATTGATGATGAAATCAAATCTAAAATTACTGAAGGAGAACAAGCATATTCTCTATGTGCTTAAGAAAGCAAACCCAAAATTAAGAAATGCAATTTTAAAACATGTTGATGACATTGTTATTAAAACTTTAAATGAAATTCTATTCAATATTATAAATAAAAATCATAAAATTAACAAATACGTTTTTGAAAAAATAAAACCATATAAAAACACAATAAGAAAAGTTTGTTCACCAAAAACATCTGTAAGCGTAAAGAGGAAACACCTTATTCAAAAAGGAAGATTTTTACCCGTTATAATATCTTCATTATTAAGCGGTGCAATAGGAAAAATTTTAGAAAATGTCAAATAATTTATCAAAGTTAATTGTTATCAAGCCAACAACATTTGATCAGATTAATAGAAAAATATCTGATTCAAATTTTTTACAACGTAAACTTCTCCCAATCTATGCATCTCATTCACTTAAAGATATTAATAAATGGTATGAAATTAAACAAGAATTAGCTAAATATTTAATTGGAAAACAAAAAAGTAATCCTCCACTGGAAACTAGAATTGAAAACAAATTGAAGAATTTACGTGATAATGAAACTCAAACTAAAAAAATTTATAAAAATTTCATTGTTTTCATCTTTCATCATACCAAGAACTTTTTTATTTTTTTGTGGAATGTTAAACGGGTTATTTATTGGATAATCTGATGTGTCATAGTTATTATCAATATCACTTATCATGTCTTTATAAAAATCTTCCGTGTTTATAGTGTAAACAAAAGAATCCGTGTCCATATAGTTTAGAAATATATTATCACCATATTTCGGTATCATAACTTCATAATGAAATCATACATTTTAAATTTTGAAATTTCTAAAATAGAAAACCCCAAATAAATTGGTTTGTTATAATAAGAATGGGTTTTTTCTAACTCAATCGCTACCATATTTTCTTCAAATACACTAACCGAATTGAAGTTTGGTTTTGCAATCAAAGCGCGGGCTCCCAATTTTTTACCATCATTTTCCCAATGGCTTACAATTTTTACTATCTTTCTTTTGCCTATGTTTTCCATGGTTTTCCCATAGACAGCATTATTCAATAATTTAAAAAAATTTTTCTCAAATGTAGTTTTAGCCTCTTTTCTATGTTTATTATTTAATAAAATATATTTTTCTAGCCATGGCGATTGTTTAAATTTTAGGACTCGATGTATTTTCTTGAGTTTTAATCCATGTTTTAAACATTGCATTAAATTTTTATAATGAATGATATAGTGCTCTTTGTCGTTTAAATCCGTTACTAATTTTTTCTGTTTTGCATGTGGTGTTTTTTTATTTTCACAACAAAATGGAAAATCATTGTGTTTTTCATGAATATGAAAAGGGTAAATTAAATCAACCTCTAGAATATATCCAATGTTGGGATTGGAAAACATCAAATTAACGTCAAAATTGTTCACATCATTTACCCATTCAAATTCACCCTCTGGTAATGCTTGCGACATTGCCCAACCATATAAATTGTTCGCATCCAAATACATAAGATATTTAGATGGTAAGTCTGGATTAAAATCAGTCATATACTTATTATTGGCTACAGAATGCCTTTGGGAACATTGTACAATTCCTCCACGTATTCCTTTTTGAATAAATAAGATCATATTTATATCTGTCAATAACTCTAAATTTATTTTGGTCATTTTAAGCATAGCTTCGCACGAAAGTCCAGGAGCCGTATAATAATGGCAAGGGTCTAATTTATATATGTCTTTACACACTTTTCTAAAATTTTCAAAAACGTCAACCAAAAGCAAAACATCCGTTTTCAAATACAACATTAAATAATCATTTAATGTTTTACATTTAAATGTTTCCCATACATTTTTCGCATGACAATAATCTTCAGGAGAACATTCAGTATCAGTTAGTTTATTAAAAAAGTCTTCTCGTTTCGGTAATAAGGTTTCATTTAGTTTAGATTCTGAATTTATATAATCATAAGGAAAAACCCCTTTCCTTATCAACAAATTAAACTCATCATCATTTGAAAATTGTGATTTAACAATTTTCAAATCAACTTTTGATAAATTTTTGACTAATAATTCCAAGCTTGAAGGCATAAATCTTAACGAATCTATAAACCTTATTTCTATGCTTTCACCATCCTCTGCGTATATAGTCTTTGATAAAGATATGTATAGCTCTTTGTTAAGTGGAATAATATTAATTGGCCCAGCTCCATTATCAAAATTATGTAGTTCTTTAGCAAATAAATGACAGTCATATTTAGAAAAGTTATGGAAAATTACTGGAAAGAATTTAGCAATTTTAAAATGGAAATTACACTCTTTATGTGCAGGTCCCCTATATTGACCCGTAAGATGACAATGGTCTTTAAGTTTCTGTTGATTAACAATTGGTTTTTCGCAAATGTGACAAACATTTTTATTAATAAAATCAGTTCTTTCTTGATGTGTTTAAGGGATTCATTGGTTTTACAATTTTTAAATAATTACTATACAAATACTTTATATCTTTAGCTAGGTACTCTACAAATTTTTTTGGGGCATCTATTCCCTTATATGAACAATACTTATCAATATTGGAATCAAAACTACATTTAATATAATATGCGAAAGCATAAGGAACATGCTTTTGAATATTTTTTGTAGGTTGAAAACTTGAAGAAGATGAATCAATATTTTCTAATATACACTCGAAATCGGCGTATATTACAAATGGAACATCAAGTTTTCTTTTATAATTATAAAAATTTAAAATAGACTTATATTTTTTTGGAACCAAAGATACCCTTCTGTTGCAGTCATTGATGTGTGATGCTAATTTTTCTTCATTATAAAAATGTTGCAGGCAGTAATCACATAAGTAAAGTTTCCTCTTAGAATTATTTGACTGTTTACTAATTAATCTGTAAATATTAAACAGAACAATTTATAAGTAAAGCGAATATTATGCATATATACATATATAATTTTTTTCTTCTTTTTTTTTTTTTGTTTTTTTTTTTATCTTTCTTTATGTTAAACTTACCTTGACATATTTTTAATCCAAACATAGTGTGCATTTGATGCAGATTCATCTTGAATATATAAAAGATTAATATGTGATGGTTTAAGAGTTTTCGATTTATGATATGGTCCAACAATTAAACTCATTTCTTCGTCATATCCGAAAACATTCACACTAATATTAGGGTTTATCTCCTCAAACTTAGTGACGTCTTCTATTTTTAATGGAAACTTTAATCCAGTAAAATTTACCACACAATCATTAATATTTATTTCTGGAAGATTAATATTGAAATTATAGCTAGATGTTCGACACGCATGTTCATGTCTATTTACTGGTGCAAGGGCTGATATTATAGCCCATTTAAAACAATATACATCGTTGTTTTTGACGTTTATACATGCATGTTTGATTTCAAGTTTTGGTGGTAAGGGAATATATGTTGACCCTTTGAGGGGTTGATATTTATTTATATTTATTTCTAAACGTTTTAGCGAGATCAAAGCAAAATCACTGTCCCTTTCCTGGAATTCCTCCATCTGTTTTAAAATTATTTCAATTATTCTTTTGTACTCCTTTATAAATTCGTTTACATTAAAGACTGCAATCATTTTTGATTGAAATTGTTTCAATTCGATTTCAGACATATCCTCATCTTTTTTATTAACATGTATATAAAACGCAAAAAGTCTAAGGTTAAACTTAATTGCTATATGAGATTTAAGTTCTGACTCAATTATTGAGGGTAAATTTTCTAAAGCATTGTTCATCAATTTTTCCGCTAACAAATTTCCCTCGTCCTGGTTTTCATAGACTAATGTTTTAATTCTATTTTTGAAACCAGGATATATTGTTTTAAAATTTAAACAGCTTTCGGTTTCAAATATATTTTCACTTTTAATGTTTTTTTTGGTGTGATTGTGAACTTATATGAAGACTCCAATTCCGTTCCGGAATATCTTTATTACATACATCACATTTTTTATATACACTTGATGACGAACCAGCCTCAATTGTATCGTCCCTTTGAGAAGTAGTTTCATTATCATAGTTAGATATGCGTGGTTTTTTTATATTGTTGATATCATGATTAACTATGCGTCTTTTAAGACTGCCAGCCTCAATTTTTTATCAGCTTCGCAATTTGTTTGATGTCTTTTAAGGTTGTATTTTGTAGTAAATAATTTTTTACACATACTACATTCAACTTTTATATTTTCACTGTGTTTTGTTTTATTATGCATTTTTAAGTTACCTTTTGTTGAAAAGGACTTTTTGCAAATGTAGCACTCCATTTTTTTTTGATTTTAATTAAAGTTTTGATGTTTACTGAACAAAGTTTCAAAAACAATTAAATGTATAAAAATTCTAATTGTTCAAAATCCACATTTTCTTTCTAAATACATTTTGGTAATACTTATTCTTGACCATACTCAACATTTATCATGATTACAGTTTTAAAAAGTCAATGTACAAAATAAAAAACCAAAAAAAAACAGTAAAATCTTTTTAAATTGTGCAATTAACAATCAGTTATTATTTATTAAATATTACCTCCAATTAGTTCAACATCAAAATGTTTCACTGTACTTGTAAAGAGTTAGTTGAATTTATGCTTACGTTGTAAAAAATTAGAGCTGTAGTATAAGTAAACATTTACAGTGAATTTGGTTTACCCTATACTAATATTTATTTTAATTGTGAAAAATAATTTTGTATGCATGGCGTAGGGTAAAACGAACCCTATTTAGTAAACACATGTCTTCTTTAATATTTATTATGATTAAAGTTTTAAAAAGTCAATGTGCTTACAAAATAAAAAAAAACCAAAAAAAAAAAAATTGAATAAAATAAAAATATAGAATTGAAACTGCTTACTTGCATTTTCAATTCTATATTTTTATTAATAGTATGTCTGTCTACCTTACATCCGGTTATGCAATATGAAATTAATAAAACTCTAATTATTTTTTATATAAAATATAAAAATTGTGTTTTTCTTTATTTGTGTTTAGATTTAATTAAAATTATAATGTTACATGTATAATGTTATAAATGCTAAAATATATCTTTTAAACAATTTTAAAATCTGTTTAAAGAATTTTTAAGATTAAATAATGCCTTTAATAATTTTTAAGAAAGTATGAATAATAATATAACATATAAAATATAAAAATTTAATCATATTTTAATTCGAAAATAGCTAATCCGTTAGGTGCAATTCGCCCTTTAAATGTAATTATCCATTTCTTATCATTCATCATGGTTAAATAAGGGTCTTGATTGGTTAGGGCTTTACTCATTCTTGCTGGTAAATAAAACCATGTGTTATTTTCCAAATACACAGCAACTTTGGATCCATAATTACTATCCTTCCATTCAAATTTAGATATTTGAAATTCTTCGTTTTGCAACAAATCATCAATTTTACATATTCAGGTTTGATTCCCAAACCAACATTAATGATTTCCTGATAATTCTATAAATAAAAAAGAAAAAAGCATAAAATTAAATAGAAATATAAAAACATAAAAGATAATTTTTTATCATACCATTTTAAGTATTGTGAATAGAGCGGAAAAGTTTATTAAAAATTGAAGAACAACTTTGTATGTTTATTTCACCTGATGAATTTTATAAATAAAATCTTTAGTATAAAATTTTCCTTCTATATATAATTTTTTTTTTAATCATATAAAATTTAAAATCACTCAAAATCAATATTTTCTTTCTCAATACATTTTTTTAATCAATTACTCTTGACCATACTCAACATGAAATAAAAAGTCTGTGATCTTGACAACAAAAAAAAAAAGTCAGTGATCTTGACAACAAAACACCTAATTTATGAAAGAAAAAAACTAAATGTCTGTACGTATATATGTATGTTTGTATGTATATCCACTAGCAAAGATAAAAAACAAAAATATTTAAATGTAACTTGATATATATGTATGTTTGTATGTATATCCACTAGCAAAGATAAAAACAAAAATATTTAAATGCAACTTGATATATAAATAAGTGTATGTATTTTTTCCATAAGGCTAAAAAAGTTTTAAAAATGCAATGTATTTTTTCCATAAGGCTAAAAAAATTTTTATTTTTCGCCAAAATTTATCTTCCTCAAAATTTATCTTTCGCATTTTTTAGTTGGCGCTGAATCCGCATATCTGTACTACTCATAGCATATACTAGGAAAAATTATATCTGTATTTTTAAATAAAAAAATTGTAACATTAGCAATTATTAACCAATTTTAAAAAATAAGGTGTCAATTTACTCACTACTAAATTTGCTTTCAAATAAAAATAATAAAAAAATATGTTCCCAAACAATGTATAGGAAAAAAGGCGCCTAAGTTGAAAAAGCTCACCAAAAAATTGGAAGTTTGAAATATTTGGAAAGCTTAGTTAGTCATCTTTCCAAAATCGTTTAAAAATCTAAAACCGGCCTATAACTGAAAAAGTTAAAAATATTTAAGTCCATAAAGTCCTCAAAAAACGTTTTTTGGCCATAACTTCAGATTTTGAGGGTGTATTCAAAATTCTAAAAATGGAAAAGTGATCTACTCAACAAGGCCTACAGCCTACACTAGGTCTCTTGAAAAGTTCATTTTGACTGTAACACCGTGTAATTTATAAAATTGCACTGCTTAGACTAGGTTCACACACGGCAATTATAATTGCGCAATTCTTGAGTTTATAGAAGAGGGAGGGAAAGAGAATGATAGGGGGTACAGAATTGCCCGTACTCCAATTCCGTTTTGTTTTGTCATTCGCAATTTTCAATACTGCAGGTTGATATACGAAAATTGCTGAAACAAACTTATCCTGTGTGAACACAAGAGCAAGTTCAAAGGAGAATTGAAGAAGAATTGGGCAATTATAATTGCCGTGTGTGAACCAGGAATTACCTTTTTATAATTGTTATCCTGTTTTTTTGAAATTTTTTGGTAATTGTTTTTTCACTTTTTATTGTTTTTAATTTCTTGGTAAATATCTTTGACACTTAATTTCACTTTAACTGAACACTTTTTATTTCTCTTGTTTATTGTAAGCCGTTCACTTTAAGACTAACAATAAGGGTTGTTTTGTACATTCTCACTGCATTTATATTGCGAGAGAGAAAACTACATGCTAGTGTTGTTGAATGATGTGTTTGATTAAGGTACTTTCGAGTACCGAAAATAAATGCATTAAGTAATCTTGTTTTTAACCTTTACAGTTAGTTTTGTAAGTAGAAATAAAATTGCATATTTACCCCCGTATTCAGAAATATATTAAACAGCAATTCAAAAACATTTTAGTTAAAACACAAATTTTAGCCTTAAAACTGTATTCATAAACGAATATTATCTTTTAGCCAAGGTTTAAACAAGGTATTTTAAGCTAATATTCGTTTATGAATACAGTTTTAAGGCTTAAAATGTGATTTAACTTAAATTTATTTGAAATGCTGTTTAATATTTTCACGAATATGGGCGTTATAATTAAATATTAAACAGATGCAAATATGTATATGTATGCGAAAAAACTTTATTAGCATACTCGATTATTGGTACTCGGTACCTACTACCCATTAATCTTCTGCAAAGTTATCATCATTGATTGTTGGTATTTTATTATACTGAGAGTAAAATCGAAATGCTCTCTCTTTTTTTATTGCCCATACATCTAATACTTTAAACACGGCTTGATTTTAAGCAACGTAAATTGCTCAAAATAAGATTATTGAATACTATTTACACCTAACGTACCCATACACTACGCAATATTCTTGTGCAACTTTTGCTATTGTGCAAAATATTACCAGTGTGTATGACATATTGAAAGGTTTTACAATATATTGGAAAAAAATCAAAAATTTAAATTATTATTTCAAAATTATTATTGCAAAACCAAGAAATGAAAAATATGCCCTCATTGTGCAGTGTTTATATCCTTCCACAACATAACAAAAGAGTGGTGCGATATTTAGTGCAAAAGTATTGAACATCTTATTGCACTGTGTAAGACAAAATGACAATAATACTGGCATTAATAATTAAAATTAATATTGCATAAATATAATATAATATATATATTATATTATATCTATATTATATTAATATATATATTGTATTATATATAATATTATAATATATATAATATATATTAATAATATAATAATATTATTCTATTACCATATGTTGTAATACATTAAAGAACAAAATCAAAATATTGCTAGTGTATGGGTACCTTAACACAAAACTGCTCGGATGTTATAAATGGGTTTAGACAACTAAATGCTATAAAAAGCCAAAAAAAAAAAAAAAACTGTTGATGGTGTGTTAACTGTCAATGTATTAAAAGAACCAAATATTGAATATTTTTTTATATTTTGTTTCTGAAGGTACCAATATTATTGCACAACTTCTAGTTTTTGTTATTTATTCTATTAGCATATATGGTAATTGTTAATGAAATTATTAGTATGACTCAGTTCAAACACATAAATTTGAACTGTACTAATTTTTGAGTGGTTTTTACTTTCAAGCACTTGGAACTTGAACGTAAGGCGATCAATAAATAAAAAGCGAGTTTTTACTACTGACACTATTAATGAATTTTATTCAACTATTTATACTAAAATTACTCTATATTTCACTTAATTATATTAACTTATAAATTTGTGGCTTTTTAGCCAATAAGAGTCGAGAATGCTAAAACTTGCTGAGTTACCATTATTTGCCTTAAAATTTGTGTATAAAATTTACGTCTTCCCAACCAATGGTTGAAAGCATGCATTTAATGCCACCTGATATTCATGTGACAATTTTTATTCACATAATGTGTAATCTGAAACACTTAGCATTAAGGTGGCTCACAAAATGAAAATTAATATTAGGGCAACTCAATTATCAAAAGTTTGAACATTCTCCCCCGCGTTGAACGGACGTTCAACAATGTTATTATATGCCAGCTAGGTATTCACTGTGAATTTGCGTGGCGCTGGTGAAGGTGTCATCTTATGTTTGTTGACGTGTGGTTGAAGTTCAATGTCCTCTTCAATTGGTTCAGTTGATGTAGTTGGATGTGGCCTTGCAGGTCTTGTTTTTAACTTGCATTTTGACAGTAGTGTGATTAGTGCGACAATACTGAATAAAAGTCCCAGGTAGCCAATAGTATAGCTGTGCGTCTGGTGGGCTTTCAATTTATTAGGTAGATCAGCGATGTCATGTTCTTCCAGTGATTTTTGTAGCATGGTGAGGTCCTTTAAACTCTTGGCATAGATTGCCTCGTAACTTGTTGAATTTGATTGGTATAGTTTAATGGAAGCAGTAGTGTTCCTTGGTAGCAATAAGTCTGAAATTTTGCCAAGACTCGTATATGAAGATCTTACTGTACTTGATATTGCTTGTTGTCCATTCATAGTGGCAAACTCATGTTTGAGCATGCATTCTGGGTCAAGCGTCAGCAAACCGGAGCCTTTTAATGATATAGGAATGATTTCCCTGTTGCAAACAGCTGTAGCCTGTGAAGATGATGAAGTAGGTTATATCCATTGATTTCTTTTGTTGAGTGGTATCCATCTGACGTTAGTTTTTCCAGGATACAATTTGGTGTTGTTTTATTGTTGAATAGGTTAATTTCACATGCACATACCTCGGAACCATAATTGTAGCGGATTTGAACCTTGGAACACAAAAACATGTCTTGATTTATTATATTACAAGCACTTAAATCTGACCTTGTAAGAAGAATGTATTGTTTATGGGATGCTGAAAATGCCCAGGAAATCGGTGCATGGTTTGATGGCAACCATGGTGTTGTTGAGTATGTTGGGTACGGGAATCAGCTGGAATATCTTAAATTGTTCAAGTTCAACCAATGGTAATGTTATTTTGAATACTGCTTGCTGGAGCGTAAGTCTACCTTGAACCTTCATTAGTGTAAAGAGCTGTAGTAGTTCATCTTTTCCAGATATAGGAAGGGTTACTGAAGTTGGTGCATGAAATCTAATCTGAATGATTTCATTTTGTAATTGATGCTGAGGCATGATTCGTTTAATTTATCATATTGGCAAAGACGTTTTGATGTTTCAGACCAATATGTATTTAAGTCGTAGTATACAAAGATGTTCCATTCAGTGGTTGAAATGGCTGCTGTGCCAATCTCCTCGAACTGAATGCCTAATTTTGTTCCAAATTCTTGGTTTTGACTGGAGTACCAAAGACCAATGGTAACAGCAATAGTATTGAAAGTAGCGCCAGGTTGAGATGGCTTGATAGCGTTTTCTTCTTCTTAGCCCTAGGTTCCTCATTTGAGTTCGAGGTCCTATTGGTGGTGGTTGAGTTGGTGTCATCAGAGTCGGACGTTATATTGGTGATAGTTGAATTGGTGACGTTTGGATTGTTGTCATCAGAGGTATGGTTTCTTCAGAATCTGATTCGATGGGTAGGAGAGCGAGTCGATGTATTGGGGCGTTTGAACAGTCCATTAGCTGTTTGACTTCCACGACTCTAACCACATTATCATTCCCAGGGTGAATTTTTACTACTCTAGCTAAAGGCCACTTCATGACTGGTAAATTATCTTCCTTAATTATCACCATATCGCCAATCTTGAGGTTGGTAAATTGCTTATTCCATTTGTAGCGTTGCTGCAATTGATTTAAATATTCAGTGGACCATCTTTTCCAAATTCCTGTTTTAGATGGGCCACTAGTTTCCAGTGAGATAGTCCCGATACCTTTACTGTTGTTGCGCTGCTATCTATTTGAGATACGAGAGCTTCTCCAATCAGAAAATGACCAGGAGTCAATGCCTCAAGATTGTTAGGATCATTGACATAGGAGTTAGTGGGCGAGGGTTAAGTATCGCCTCGATTTCCACTACGATAGTTTCCAATTCTTCTTGAGTTAAGGACGCAGTTGCAACACTGCGTAGCAAAAGATGTTTTGCAGATTTCACCGCTGCTTCCCAAAGTCCTCCAAAGTGTGGTGCACGTGGTGGGATAAAATGGAACTGTATTCCCTTTGAACTGGCAGTAGAAATTATTGATTCCTGCCCCTTTTCGGAATAGATACTTTTTGTCAATTCCGATAATTGATTTTTTGCGCCTATAAAATTAGTAGCGTTATCTGAATATATATTTTGACAACGACCTCTACGGCTAATAAAGCGTTTTAAAGCACCGATGAATGCTTCGGTTGATAAATCAGTTACCAACTCAAGATGAATAGCCTTTGTGGCAAAGCAACAGAATACAGCTATATATGCTTTTGTTGGCTTTTTGCCTCTGACCCTATAATGTACCCAAAATGGGCCACAGTAGTCAACCCCAGCATTGATGAAAGGACGTGCTGGAGTTACCCTAGCCTGAGGTAAGGTGCCCATAACTTGTTGGCATAGTTGTGGTCGTGCCCTGGCACATCTAATACATTTTTGAACAGTTGAACGTGCCATAATTTTTCCTTTTATGGGCCAGAATCGTTGTCGTACTATGTTCAATAGTGCTTGTGGTCCACAATGTTTGTTTTCCTTGTGAATCATTGTGAATAAGAGTTTTATGAGTGGATCATTATATGGGATCAACATTGGATGTTTTGCGTCGTATGATAACAATGACGCTTCCAATCGTCCACCAACTCGTAGGATGTTTGTTCCATCTAGGAATGGAGAAAAACTGATGATAGAACTGTTTTTGTTGATTTTCCTTCTTCTTCCGAAGTTGCTCGATTTCTGGTGAAAAGTCGGACACTTGAATTGTTCTAATAATTATGTGAAGTGCATTGTCCAATCAGCCGGAGTTAATGATTATGTTTAGGGGCGCTGTTGTTTCTTCATTCTTGAGTTTTTTATGAACCTTAGCATATATCCAATATTCCTTGCAACGTTTTGAAGGAATTTTGATGTGGAATTTCGTAAATAAAGCTATTGTTGGAGGCAGTAACCGCTGAGATTACTGGTATTTTCTTTTTCTCGATGTTATTGGGAATCGAGACTTGTTTTGAAAATTGGGGTGGCCACATTTCTTTTTGTCCGTGCAAAAATAGTGGTCCATACAACCATAAATTACAGCCAGAAAGTTTAAGAAGTGCTGGTAAACCTCTGGACAGTATATCAGCTGGATTGTCTTTTGACCTGACGTGGCGCCACTGATCGGGCAAACGTCATGATTGGATTTTGAGACTCGATTTGCCACAAAAGTATGGTACAAAGAGGATTGAGAATTTATCCAAGCTAGTACGATTTCGGAGTCAGTCCATAAAAATACCGGTTGATTTTTAATTTGAAGATCCGTTTTGATTCTGTGCATAAGTTGAGCAGCCATGACTGCAGCACATAATTCTAACCGAGGAAGTGTTTGTTGTTTTAATGGAGCGACCCTTGTCTTGGCACAAAGCAATTGTACAATGACTCTTCCCTCCTTAAGAGTTGCTCGAATATAGGCAACTGCACCAAAAGCCTTTTCCGACGCATCTGAGAATATATGCAGTTCGGTTTTGCCGGATAGTTCGCCCTTAAAGATATGTCGAGGGATTCGAAGTTGTTCAAAATGCATAAATCACTTCTGAATTTTGTCCAGATTATTGAAGGTCCTCGGGCAACGGTTCATCCCAGTCTAACTTAAGTTGCCATAACTGTTGATAAATATCTTCGCCTTCACAACTACAGGTGCTAGTAGTCCAAGAGGTCGAATAATTTTGCTAGATCCGATGCTTGCTGTACGTTTTGAGACGGTTATGCCTGATGATTCAGTTTTACCTTGACACAAAAATGGTCCGTTTAGGCAGCCATAATAATCCTAATGTTTTTATCGTGTTTGGTGTTGTTACTATTGAAATCTAAATCCATCCTCCTGATCGCCGAGTGGAATATTTTTCAGTAATTGAGGGTGATTTGCACACCATTTTCTCAAGTTGAGCCATGCCTTCTTAAAATTGTAATAAGTTCCCTTGTATTTCAAGAGCGACGTTGAGACTATCGGAACCACCAACGGCCATCATCCACGTAGAAATTATTTTTTAGCATAGGTGACCCATGCGGATAGTTTATTGCATTTTCATCAGCAATGTTCTGTAAACATTTCGTAGCTAAATAAGGTGCGGCTCGAGTCCCATAAGTAACCGTATTAAGTTTATAATAACCAATAGGCAGTGATGGGTCTTCTCTCCAAATAATTAGCTGGTATTGCTGATCGTCTTGATGAACTAAAATTTGTCTGTACATTTTCTCGATATCGGTGGTAAAAACAAATTTTGGTAATCGAAAAACGCAGCAATATTGAGAATAATTCACTCTGGACAGTTGGTCCTGTATACATTAAATCATTCAATGAATAGCCTGACGATGTTTTTTGCTGATGCGTCGAAAACTACCCTGAGCTTTGTTGTGGTGCTATCTGGTTTCAGCACGCAGTGGTGAGGAATGATGTATTTTGAGTCTGATACAGTATTGATATCGATTTTCTGCATATGTCCTAGTTGTTCATAATCTTGCATA
Organism: Delia radicum; assembly: GCA_021234595.1. NCBI lineage: Eukaryota > Metazoa > Arthropoda > Insecta > Diptera > Anthomyiidae > Delia > Delia radicum. Next base: position 180,359,149 of record CM037853.1, read on the forward strand.
AATTTCGTGTATTGAGATCGAATGGTCTTCATTTTTTAGCAGTCGTCGCTCTAAACCCAAGAACCTGTTGTATGCCATCGCCTGAGAGTCTCCTAAAGAGGTTGGATTTTCACGAAATGGGAGACTGACTATAAAGCGACCTTCTGTATTGGTGTGCACATGTTGAGTGAAATGGGATTCACATTGTTGTTCTGATGGTGAGAGAATTTTTTTCGCTGCCTTCTATCTCATTCCAATTTCCAAAGATGTTCTATGGCCTCTTCCAATGAAGTGGTGTCTCCAAATATCGCACATGTGAGTGCACATAATGGATTAGGAATTGGATTTTTTTCCGATTGCACCACCCACAATCCAGCCAAGTACCGTATTTTGGAGTGTTGGAAGATCGTCAGCAAGGTGTATGGTTCCATTCTGAGTTAGTTTGAAGAAGAATTCTGCTCCAAGTAGCAAATCTATTTTCTCTTGCTGATAGAAATGATGATCTGCTAGGTGAATGTGTGTTGGGAATGCCCCAAGTTGCGATGTCAATATGCTGATTTGGTTGTGCGGGAATTATACTTGGTAGTACGTATGCTTCAACGTTTGCTGAGAAGTTGAGAATCCCTCGATTTCATGCCGATATTTAAACGATACTTTGATTTCTTTTGGGTCTCGCCAACACCGTCAAGACAAAGAGAAGCTTCGGATGGTGAGATGGACAATTTTTGACAAAGCCGTTTAGATACAATATTGACTTGTGATGCTGAATCTAATACTGCTCTAAATTGATCTGATACACCATTTGGGGCTGTAATTATAACCTTGTGCTGTTGCTAGCAAGACGTAGCCCTGGCGGCCCGCAACGACGTTTGTTGAAGCTGATGTAACTGCTACGACATTTGATGCAGTCATCTTTACCCTTGAATTTTGATCTGTAGTGCTTGAGGGACTTGATGACTTTTTTCTTTGTTAGGGTATTGTCTATCTCTCCAAGTGAAGCATTGTGTTGTGTTTTTTACCACATTTTTTGCAACTGGGAATGAATTGCAGGTTCCCGAGCGGTGATCACCTCTGAAAGCAGTTGACGCATAGATTTTGTTGTTTTACATAACGTAGTCGTTCTGCTTCTGATAATTGCTGAAATTTGCTGCAGTGATATAGTTTGTGGCTATTGTTGTTGCACAGTCTGCATGTTTCAATTTTGTTCTCGTTGGATGATATTATTGTTGAAACTGCTTTAAATGTCGGTTTTTCCCTCGGAACGATTGCCTCCATAGATTGAAATTGAAGTTCCAGGAACGATAAAAAGTCAGCTACGATTGGCACATCCCTTGGGTTAATTAGTGATTGCACGTACCTGATGTGTGGTGTTTTTATCAAGTTTCTTAATCAATAACTGTATAAGTATTGCATCCCAAGAAAATGTTTCAACTCCCAATTATTTAATGCCAGCAAGCACTCTTTGGTGGTGTCATGCATAGCTTTGATAGATTGTGCCGATGACGTCACGGACTGTTGGTTGAGTATTTTGTCCACTAGGTTGGGCCACTAAAATTCTCTTGTTATTATAACGGTCCTGTAAGATTTGCCAGGCAGTGTGGTAATTTGTCTCGGATAGAGAGAATTGGCTGATTAGATGGTTCAGCTTCTCCCGTCAATTACTCTTTAAATACCACATTTTCTGGATTGCGGGAATCGGCTGTTTATCAACCATTTCAGAAGAATAAGTCGTAGAACTGTCGCCATTTCAGATAGTCGCCATCAAATTTTGGTATTGTAACTTTTGGTAAGTGTAAAGCAGATGTTGACATGATTTGAAGGAGTTGGCAGTGGAGTGATTGTCTGATTTTCAGCAACGTTCTGTACTCTGTTAGCCATAATGGAGAGGCTGACCAAATCTCTTGAACCTTATCATTTAAGTCATAAAATTTTTCGATGTCGAAACCAGACATTAATGGATCTTCAAAATTTTCGCATATACTGTCCGTATATGTCCTGGATCTGGCTCCAAAGTTTGTCGAATGGTTGCCAGTTTGACATCGTAGAATTGACTTGGTTGTGGTTCATGCGCTAGTGGGTTCCTACACCTAAGAACTACTTAAAAGCTGTCATCCTGGCCTGTGGCCTTTCGGATCAATCCTTGATTTTTATTGGACTCCTGTGGAGCCAATGATGAAGCGCCAGTGCTTTTAGTTGGTGGTAGTTTTTGTTTGATAATGTTCTTAGGCGATTAGCCTCTGTTGAAAATAGATCTAAATATGTGTTCGTTAACTCGGTGATTTTTTTGTAGTAATCGTTTTTGAAATATTCCTGTTCCGCTTTCAGCGTTTCAATATCGTCCAGCATGCGTAATTCGGATCCTTTGTCTCGAACTCATCCAAGGCTTCCGAATAGTCGCCGTCTACGCTCCTCATAGTACTCTACTGTTTTTCTGTCAGCAGAATCCTTTTTGAAGTTTCGTACTATCGTTTGGATGGTTTCGCCCGTTGTTAGTAGGGGTATCCAATAAAATTTTTGACGTCTCCATTGTGTGGTTAGGAACTGCTGTTGTTCTGTCTATGGTGGTTGCCTGGTGAAAAATTGTTTCGTCTGGAAAATAAGATTGCTGATGAATTGGTCACCAACGTTATGGGTGCCTGTTGTAAATGTCCACAAAATTGAAATTTGGACTGATGAATAAATGTAGCCCTGTGCTACAGTTGTATTTGTTGTGTTAGAGTAGCCCTGTGCTACCGTTGTATTTGTTGAGTTAGAGTAGCCCTGTGCTACCGTTGTATTTGTTGATTTGGGTCACCAACGTTATGGTGCCTATTGTTTTGTCCACAGAGTTTATGATTACTGGGACTGACGAAATTGGGCCACCAATGTTATGGTGCCTGTTGTTTGTGTCCAGCAAAATTGAGATTCTAGGACTGATGACTATATGTAGCCCTGTGCTAATGTTGTATTTGTCGTGGCCTCCGCTGAAGACAAGGACTCGATGGGCAGACTTCGTGATACAATCTCCACTTAAGACCAATGTTACTTAGTAGGCTGCACGTAGTTGTAGAATCACCAAAAAAAAATATTTCAAGCCCCTTACCACTGGTGGGGGGAAGCTTAAAATTTAATTGGTGGTTGGCGCTTTGTTCAAAATCACCAATTGTTTTCCAAGTCCTTACACTGGTGGGGGGAACTTAAAATTCAACGGTGGTCGGGGTCACCAAAAATATGTTAATGAAATTATTAGTATGACTCAGTTCAAACACATAAATTTGAACTGTACTAATTTTTGAGTGGTTTTTACTTTCAAGCACTTGGAACTTGAACGTAAGGCGATCAATAAATAAAAAAGCGAGTTTTTACTACTGACACTATTAATGAATTTTATTCAACTATTTATACTAAAATTACTCTATATTTCACTTAATTATATTAACTTATAAATTTGTGGCTTTTTAGCCAATAAGAGTCGAGAATGCTAAACTTGCTGAGTTACCATTATTTGCCTTAAAATTTGTGTATAAATTTACGTCTTCCAACCAATGGTTGAAAGCATGCATTAATGCCACCTGATATTCATGTGGACAATTTTTATTCACATAATTGTATCTGAAACACTTAGCATTAAGGTGGCTCACAAATGAAAGTTAATATTAGGGCAACTCAATTATCAAAAGTTTGAACAGTAATAGATTAAAGAACAACATTGGTATATTGGACAATAATATTGATAGGTATGGGTGCGTTTAAGGCATCCAAAGACGAAGCAGCCTTTTAAGCATTTACCTTGAATATTTATCTAGATATAGTTAGTGTGTTTATTGCTTTTGCAGAACTTTAATATTTATATTGCGCGTAAAATACAGAACAAAAAAAAAAATTATTGGAGAGCAGAACGCTTTTATTTGTATTGTTTAAAAAGAGTGTGCTTTATATAGAACAAGGATGGAAAAGTTTATACGATAGTTATTATTTTTGTTTTAAACGAATTGACTCGCAATAATTATTTTACTGATTGCGTTACTTGCTACTTTGTTTAATAAAATTTTATTCAAAGAATCAATGGGATTTTTGTTGATTCTTTTAATTACTAAAATGACAAATCTGAAACTCCTAAATGACACATTGAAAAAATAATGAAAGCATTTATGAACCAGTAAGGAATTAAAAGTAGTGCTTTAATATAACTAGTTTCAAATTATATTTATTTTGATTTAATAATTTGTTTTAATCAAGCAAACAAATTTTATTTTATTGGTTTGTTAAGAATTTATTTTTACTTATAATTTGAAAATTGTGGTGAATGGTGAAAGTGAGCACCCGAATCGTTATGATTATTTCACATCCCTGATATGCATATACCAAATACAGTTAAACCCTACCAACAGCGGACAAATAGCTTAAAAGGACAATTGCATTGCGATTTGATTTTTTTTATTACTGTTACATTTTTCTCAGTAAAAGCAGACGGATCTTCTTAGTTTTTAGTCTTTTAGACAAAAATTCAATGCATTCCGCATTTCATACATAAAACACACCTTCCAAAAGCAGAAATATATACTGTGATCTTCGCTGTCCGCTATTGGAAGGTTTTAATGTATTTTAAAATCTCTATAAAAGAGAAGTGGGAACTTTTGAAAATTATAACGGGATTTATAACGGAACAACGGACTACAAACACAAAAATACGATATGTAGTTAGTCCTATTTTAGAAAAAATCTTAAAAATAATTTTATATCTTGAAATAATTAAATTTTTTTCTTTTTTAATTTATTTGAAATATTTTTTGGCAAAAAATTTTTGAAAATAAGTTAGACTATTTTGCAAAGAAAAAAATATTTCCCCGATATTAGAAAATTTACTCACGCTTTTGTTTAGATATATTTTAGAAAACTTAAAAGAAAAATCCTAACACAAGTTAATCATTTCCCAAAAATTAAAAAAAAAAAAATTACTTATTGCAAAAAAAAAAAATATTACATTTTTATTAATTTATCTGAACTAGGTTGGATGTAATTTTTCTAAAAAATAGTTCATCAGTTTCTAAACTCAAATCAATTTGTATTACTATGTGGAAAAAGTTATTGTTTGTTAACTTAATGTTTTTATTGATTCGAAATATTTTTAGAAAAAGAAATGTTTTTTGAAAAAATACAATTTATCTGAAAAAAATTAATAAAAACTTCCTAAAATAAGTTAGGTATTTTCCAAAAATTAGAAAACCTTACTTGTAAACTGAATATGTTATTACATTTTTATAAATTATCTGAACTAAAAGCTATACAAATTTTTCATAAAATAGATCATCAGTTTCTAAAACCAAATAATTTTTTATTACTACGTGATAAAAATTTCTTACTTTTTTGTATTTATTCTGATTTTTTTTTTTTAGAAAGAAATTCTCGAATATCAGAAATTGGGTTAACTTAAAAATAAAATTTTGAAAAGGCTTTCTTAATTTTAGTTAAACTTACTTCTAATGAAAAAAAATTAAACTCACATAGAGTACAATTATTTACTCTTTTTAAGTTCAACCCTTTTCTTGAACTAAATAGGAGTTAAAAACGTCCTACGTTTTGTTGTTGAACTAAACGTAGTTTTATTTTTTTTTAAGATATAAATTCCTTATAACTAAGATGTTTCTCCTAAAGATTAGAAAGATTTTATTTGGTAGATTTTTTTTTTTTACTAAAATCAAGAAATATTATTTAGAAAAACTATGAACTATTTCTGAGTATATAAACTATTTAGGTTTAACTGAAATTTAGGAAATTTTAATTGTTTTTAGAAAATTTTCTTTATTTTAGTAAAATTTAACTCAAATTAAGGAAAATTTATGAACTATTTTGAAGTAAATTTGTAACTGCTTTATAGTTTATGTCTTTTTTTTTGAGTGTATGTATGAATTTCTTGGTCCCTTTAATTCAATTTTGCAGTCCTATATGAACAATGAATTAATTCGGAACCAAACGCTGTGAATTCAATCACATGATTTCACTGAGTGCGACTGATTACAGATGATTATATTAGAGTTTTAGTAATCGATTAAACCAATTATTGAATTCAATCACTAAGGGTTATAATTTAGTTATTTTTTTAGTTATTTATTTATTTATTTGAATTGCTCCATACACAAGACTAAGAGTCTTATTTTGCAGTATGGAACTGATGATTTGAAAAATTATAAGATCATTAATTAATAACTTAACAACTAATTACAATTTTTATATGGAAAACAAAAAACAATTTAAATTAAACAAGATGAACAAAACAAAAAAAAACTAAATAAAAAATTTAAATAAATTTAAATAATTTAATTTATCAAATAATTATGTTTGATTTTCTTATGCCGAAAACAGTTTAAAATATTTTCTTTAAATTTTCGTGCGTTACTTAAAAGTTGAGAGCTGTGGGGTATAGAATTCCAGAGAGATACTGCGAATATGTAGAAATGCCACTCCGAATTAAACTTTTGTATCTAAATGATCTAAGTCTTTTTCCCCTGCTTATATCTGAAATAACAAGTTTGCTGTACAGATGATCAGGTATGTGGGTATATATTATTTTATGTAAAAAAACTAAAACTCTAATGTTTAGTAGATTATTTAAGAAAGGCCATATAGCTGAGATGAAAAGGAAGATACACTAGAACGCCTATTAAGTCCATACACGTATCGGATTATATTGTTAAATGCAACGTTCAATTTCCCTTTACTAGTTGCATCACATTTAGCAAAAAGCTCACAACCATATAATAAAACAGGCATCAGATAAGTTTTGGCAAGTAGCATTCTTATTCGAATAGGTGTACAATGCTGGGTTCGCCAAAGAGTTCTAGTCATAGAGAAAGTGCGACCTCAAGCATAGTTAATGTGGTTCGACCACGTAAGAGTGTCATTAAAAATATTCCGACTAATTTTGATTACTAATTTTGATTTTCAAAGAGTAAATAATAAAAATCTTATAAAAATGTGAAATTGAATTTGTTTGCTACCAATCACAGGGATTGAATTCGCAAAAAACTGGGAGAAATGTTATTCAATATAGCAAGATATTAATAGCACATTCAAAAAATATTAAAAATTTTCTGAATTTAAGAAAAAATCTCAAAATTTTAAAAATTTTTTAAATTAATATCGGCTAATTTTCTTAGTACGCACTGCTCGTTTTTACATAGCTTTATGTACATTTTTCCGAAAAGTTTGGTATTGAAAATGAGCAAAATCGGTCCAGCGGTCCAAAAGTAATGAGTGACAATGTTAAAGTACCTCTAAATTTTCCATACAAATTGGTGTATAATGGACTGTATATTATTAGAATTCATTGTAGTGTCTGGTGTATAAAATATAACGTCAGACGCTAAGAGGTGAATAATATTTAAAATTCACCGCAAATTCTTTTTTTTTCACCTCAAAAATAGTTTTGTTACCTCAAAAATGTTTTTCACGACACAATTTATTTTTTTTACATCCAAAAAAGTTTTCACCTCAAAATTTTGTTTTCACCTCTTAACATATTTTTTTTTTAATATATTTTTGTTGTTTCATTTGTAATTGTTCATTTTGGAGGGTACAAAGATTTGTTTGTTAATTTATATTTAAATTTTTTTTATACTTGTGATGCTGAAAAAGTACTATTTTATATTCAGGTTGGTACTATTTTAAAATCGCATTTATCATCCCTGATTTGAATGTTTTTGATTTGAGTTTCTTTTACTTTTTAAAACAGCTGATTCCTCTCACAGAAAAGTAATTACAAAATATTACCTACAGAACAGAACGACACAGAACGTCAACAGAAAGTAACAACTAATGAGGCCTTGAGTCATTACTCCTGACGGTTTGGTAACAACTTCAAGTAATATCAGTTATTAGAACTTCCTTAAGATAAACTGTCAACACACAAAAAATAATTATATAATTTTCCATTTTCCAAAAATGTTTGCAAATTTTCTTAATTTTTTTTTTTAATTTCAACAAACTTTAATCGTAACACACCGAACAGTTTTTTTCAAATGTATATAAAACTATCTATTAAAACCAGTAAAAGAATTTCGAAATATTTAAAAAAGGGGGCAATATTTGTGTGGATGATGGCAATCCTGTTTGATAAGTAGAGATTTCTATCAGGTGGCATCTAAGCTTATTCGAAGTTATGTTTACGTATGTATGGGTGGAAAGGGATAAAAAGATAAGTTTATTTAATTGGTCGAATCTACTAACTGTTAATTTTTTATATAAAGACGTTTTTGCCTTGAAGAAGACCGACCGAGTAAGTTATAATAAAACATAACTCTAAGAAAATATTGTAATTCTTAATTATTACTAGCTGACCCGGCAAACGTTGCTTTGCCTTCAAATTTTAATTGTAATTAATTCTTTAAATCAAGAAAATTTTTTTTACGCAAATATATAATTAAAAAAATAAATTCACGTTAGAAAATCATTTTAAAATTTGTAATTTCATGGGAAGCCCAACGCCTCTTTGTCCTTCTATCGCCTTTATTCTAGGACTATGAGGAACGCTAAAACAATTTTTGAACAACATTATTAAATAACCTTGCAAGAAGTCTTGAATGTGATGATTTATTTTAATGCTTATTTTGTTTTTTGCTTTTGGTACCACGCCCATTTATCCCATTCCGCCCATTTTCAGTTCGACTACTAATATTTGTAATTGATGGACTCGTACAAAATTTGAAGGCTATATAGCTAATATAGAACCCTAGATATTTAATATTAATATTAATTTTGTATATGAGCTAAATAATCACTTTGTATGGGAGCTGCCACGCCCACTGGTATGATCCCGCCCAATTTTTCCATGACTATTCATAATATAATCAATGTGCACAAATTTCTAAGACTCTGGCTATTATAGAACTGTAGATATATGATATTAAATATTTACTTTGTATGGGAGCTGACACGCCCACTGGTCCGATCACGCCCATTTTTCCCAGGACTATTCACATTAACAAATAATCAACGTGCACAAATTTCTACGACTATGGCTATTATATTTCTGTATCGGAGCTGACACGCCCACTGGTCCGATCACGCCCATTTTTCCCATGACTATTTACGTTAACAAATAATCAACGTGCACTAATTTCTAAGACTCTGGCTATTATAGAACTGTAGATATATGATATTAAATATTTACTTTGTATGGGAGCTGACACGCCCACTGGTCCGATCACGCCCATTTTTAGATGTTGGTCGATTCTCAGACCTACTACAATATGCTCACAACATTTCATGAGAATCGGTCAAGCCGTTTCGGAGGAGTATGGGAACGAACATTGTGACACGAGAATTTTATATATAAGATTATTATAGAGAATAAACAAAGCCTTTTGTCAACAAATTTGGTATATGTTTATTTTTGCCGGAATTTTTCTTTTAACCAGCAACCATTTGTAACTATTTAATTGATATTATTTTCAATTATAGTTTTATTCATATCTATTAAAAATGTAATTGAATATCGTTTTTTATTTTAAACAAACTTTTAGTAGATGCTATTGAAACATTAATTAAAATAAAAAAAAATCTATGGAAAAATTGCTTACATTAAAAACAAATCGCCAATATTACAAAATTTAAAAAAATCTCCGAAATTGTAAAAAAGTTGCCAAAATTTAAAAAATCAAAAGCATTTGAAAAAACCTCAATATTAGAATATAAAATTTGCCAAACTTTGAAAAACAATCCTCAAAATTGCAGAAATTTAATAAAATTGCAAAAATGAAAAAAACCAAATTTCACAAAAATCTCTAAAATTAAAACAAAATTTGCTAAAATTGAAAAAAAAAATCATCACAATTAAAAAGACGCGATTTTTTACTTAATTCGATTTTTTTAATTTTGGCGATTTTTTAAAATTTTTGCACTTTTCTCTGTTGCTATTATACATTATAAAAACCGGAAATTTTGTTTATACCAAATTTATTTTCAATTAAACAGTTAATACATATTAATAAACATTTAAGTGAAAGTGGGTGTGAAATCGAACAAGTTTAATTGAAATTTTTTTGACAATAATTTTTTTCTGTGTATTTTGACATAATCTTTTAAAACGGAGATACCAATGCAGAGATACCACTACGACCCAAACTTAAGTTACGTGTGCCGTAGTGTGTCATTTCAAAGGTTGATACTTTATATAGAGGCAATTTACAGGAGGCAATTTTCGCATGCAATGTTGCGTGCAATTATTGTTTGTAGACAAACGGGGGTAGCAAAAATTGCTTGGTTTTCGTTTTTCAAGATATTTTTTGACATTTCTTTTTGCTATCGTTCGTATTCTTGTTAATTTGTTTTATTCGTATTCTGCTTCTAAAGTGTTGTGTATCGAAAATATTTCGTAAAATAAAAAATAAATAATGTGGAATAAAGAACTACTGGAACTTTTACTTATAAAGTACCAGGAAAATGAGAATCTTACGAATCTTACGAATTACGAATGAATTAAATTTCAACGAATAAACAATTAAATAAGATTGGCAAAATAAACGTCATAAAAAATTGCATGCAAAAACTCCTCGCGTAAATGTTCATGATTTTTAGAAGCAACTTTAAAAGAGAATTCAAAAATTGCCTGCAATTAATTTCTTCGTGTAAATTGCCTCATACAGTACAATCTTTTTATTTTAATTTGGTTTGATACGCATGCAGATGGTAACATAGTTTTCCTTTTTTTGCGATATATATTACGATATCTCATAATCTATTAAAGTGACTAGTGCATAGCACACTGATACTTTTTTTTTAATTTTTCAAAATAAATTTAAGCCTCAAACTGTGATCGATATTTGTTAACGTGTTCCAACTTGACGCAAATTTTCACAATTTTTTTTAATGTAATCAAATTTTGATCGGCGCTCCTTGAAATGTGACATTTTAAAATTAAGCAGCTAAACTAGTCTTTGTGTTATAATAATGTTGTTTGTCTTTAAATTTTACAGGGCTTTTATTTAAAAAAAAAATTGATTAAAGAAATTGTAATTATTGACGAAAAAGTCAAAAACAAAGGGTAAACACACAAGAACGCTTGAAAAGCATCTGAAATCTTCCAAAATATAAATCAAAGTGTATTGGAAATACATAATTTAGTTTAAGTAAGACCTGGGCGATGTCAGGTATATTTTTAAATTTTTCAATTGTATTTTTTGATCATTATTTATTTCAGGCTACAGTCACGCTAGTGAGCTTAAACGCTTCCGTGGAAAATTTACGATTTTCTTAGTACAAGACGTGGAGTATGGGCTAATTCCGATCTCAAAAAAGTCGGATGTATGAAAAAGGAGAAAAAATAGTGAATACCAATATTTGAAATACTTCAAATTAGTGGCAGCCTGGGTCCACGGCATAGTGTTAAAGTGGCTTTCAAAATGTGTGTTTTCTTGAGTATTTTAACGCTATTTTAAACAAATCCAAATTTCCTAAACTTTAAACGTATTTTCATACAAAAATGTGTTAAATTTCATCGCCAATTTTAAGCCCCAAAACATCGGATTAGGCCGCTAAAAAATACGTTTATCATATTTTTTTGTGATCCTTTATCACCTATCCGAATTTTATTAAGTTCAAAGGGAACCCATCGGAAAAGCTTCCTTGCAAGTGTCAGGCAATTTATATAGGATATTTGCCTTTGTCTGCAAAATCTGAAACTTTTGAGCTAACTAATACAAAATACGTAGTTTCTTAGACGGTTATAATTCTTTAATTTCCCTTTTTAAAACCTTTGCATAAAATAATACATTATTTTATATACACTTATAAGTTTTTGTCTCCCAGTGTATTTAACCGGACATAATTATTTAAAATTATGTTCCAACTAGGAATCCCAGGAATTTATATATTTATATATAATTATTTAAATTCATATATAAAATTAATTTCGTCGAAAAATTTTAATATGATGTCATATATAGTTGCGCCTTGTCGCATCTCGCTCAATATATAATTGTATATTGCATTTAGAAAACGCTAAAACTAATCCAATTAATAATGACGTTATATGTTGCTAGACATTGGAAAATACAAAATAATGTATATTTACATATGAGTTATTCTGTATGAAATCACCAAATCGGCAAAGCTGGCATATCTTAGATTTTACTCAAACTAACTGGAAATGATATTTAGGGTCTGAAAACCCAAAATCCAAGAGGATTTAATTTTTGCGCACGGCACTACCGGTTCACGCAAAATAAAAAAACTAAAAAGTCTTGTTTTTGTGCGTAGTGGTTTGAGCTGTCAAATTTTTTCTGCTGGAGATATCTACATGATGAAGGCATCGATTTAAAGCTGAAGGATTATAGTTTCTATCAAAAATATAAAATTTGACTTAATTCATACACCCAAAAAATAACGTGGTATTGAAAATAAGCATATTTCATTGGTTTTTAGTGTTTTTCAATGAACTCCAGTGTCGGCGCTAATGAATATAAAAGCATAATAATTCTCAGATACAAATTAGACATGTCGGAGAAAAATACAAAATTAAAATTGGCTCAATCTGGCAACTCGTTATGAAAAAATCGTTACTTGAAATTTTGAAATTTTGAAAATTTGCATATTTCAGGCTACAATTTGGTCATGTTTGTTAGCAGATACAAACTTGAAAATTACAGAGTACTTACTCCCTACTTTTAACTTTATAACACTTCAAGACCCGTTTAGTTATTTTCACTCCTCTCAGATTTACAGGGTTTTTAAAGAAAAGCCTTTTTGATTTTTTTTATGTATTTTTATACTTTCCTCAATTGTTATATACAGAGAAATTAAAATAAAAACAAGTATTATGAAGTAACAAAGAATAATTATGGACTAAAAAATATATTTAATAAATTCAGTAGATTTTTTATGTTTACAAAAATTTTACAAAAATAAAAAAAAATTATCAACATTTGTCATCACAAGGACGATTTCGGCTTAGAAGCAGAGTGGCACTTTTTTGCCACTTCTCATGGCAAAAGTCCTTGCGACGAAGCAGGAGGTACAATTAAGCGGACTGTAAGGAAAGCAAGTCTACAGCGAACTGCGGATCATTATATCCTAACACCTACAAGCAATGCTTGAATTTTGTTCCACCCAAATTCCTAGTATAACATTTTTTTTGTATCTATTTCTAATGTTGATGCTATCGAAAACTTTTTGTCAAAAAGATTTATTGATGTTTGCACAATTAAAAATACAAGAAACTACCACAGTTTCTCTCCGATTTCTCACAGTCAGTTAAAAGTACGAAAGTTTTCAGCTTCTGATAACTTTGAAACTACGAATATTATAAGAACAAGTACTTTATTAAAATAAAATAAAACTTATTCCACGATTCTTAATTACACACATTTAAACTATAACTTTTCTACTTTAAATGATAAAGATATACCATGTGCCTATTTTCTACCACCACTGCAAAATTTTTTAACTTAAAAAATCTACTGAATTTATTAAATATATTTTTTAGTCCATAATTATTCTTTGTTACTTCATAATACTTGTTTTTATTTTAATTTCTCTGTATATAACAATTGAGGAAAGTATAAAAATACATAAAAAAATCAAAAAGGCTTTTCTTTAAAAACCCTGTAAATCCGAGAGGAGTGAAAATAACTAAACGGGTCTTGAAGTGTTATAAAGTTAAAAGTAGGGAGTAAGTACTCTGTAATTTTCAAGTTTGTATCTGCTAACAAACATGACCAAATTGTAGCCTGAAATATGCAAATTTTTAAAATTTCAAAATTTCAAGTAACGATTTTTTCATAACGAGTTGCCAGATTGAGCCAATTTTAATTTTGTATTTTTCTCCGACATGTCTAATTTGTATCTGAGAATTATTATGCTTTTATATTCATTAGCGCCGACACTGGAGTTCATTGAAAAACACTAAAAACCAATGAAATATGCTTATTTTCAATACCACGTTATTTTTCGGGTGTATGAATTAAGTCAAATTTTATATTTTTGATACAAACTATAACCCTTCAGCTTTAAAACGATGCCTTCATCATGTAGATATCTCCAGCAGAAAAAATTTAACAGCTCAAACCACTACGCACAAAAACAAGACTTTTTAGTTTTTTTATTTTGCGTGAACCGGTAGTGCCGTGTGCAAAAATTAAATAATCTTGGATTTTGGTTCTGGGAACCCTTAGGAACATTTCCACAAAATTTTAACAAAATCCAAAATGGTCCAGCAACAATTTTTCATTTTTTTTCGGTGTTTTCATAGAGAATGACTCATATTATATTTAAAAAACACAATTTAATTTTGAATAAAATTGTATATTACCCCATGCAGAGTCACACTAGAAAATTTTTCAATCATACTTTGGATATAAATGTGTATTACATCAATACAATAGTAAAGATTGTTGTATGTTAGAATTTCTCGCGTACCAGGGTGAATTTGTGATCAGTCTTAATAGCCTGTTTTGCCTTCTTTGTAATTTTTAAACATTGGAAGCCGAAGTAGTTCCCCATAGCTGAATACCATAGCACCATATGGGTTTTATAATCGAGTTGTAAATCAATAATTTACAGTCTAAGCTGAGTTTAGAGTTTCTACCTATAAACCATGTTAGTTGTACAGTTTTTAATTTTATTTGGGTAATTTTAGCATCTATATGAGCTTTCCATGTAAGTCGACGGTCAAGATGAGTGCCCAGATATTTAACATGTGTGTTCTGGGGTACAAGATTATCTTCGTAAGGTAAACGTAATGTGAATGCATTTTTGTTCATTTACTCTAATTCTCCATCTCTCTAACGAAGCTTCTAACTGAGAGATGTGGGTTTGTAATCTTTGAGACGCTACTGTTGGGTTCTCATTTATACTTATGATTGCCGTGTCATCAGCAAAAGTTGAAGTGTGAGTATAAACATTTGTTGGTAAATCTGAAGTGTAAATCTGAAGTGTAAGTATAATAATGGCCCCAAAATACAGCCTTGTGGAACTCCGGCATTTATATTTTGTGGGGTACTTATAAATCTGTTTTCTTTAACTGTAATCTGTCGGCCTGTGATATAGCTTTCTAAGAGCTTGTGTGTGTTGGGTGGTAGCAAGTGTTTAATTTTAAAGAGTAAACCCTCATGCCAAACTTTGTCAAATGCTTGTGAAACATCAATAAAAGGAGCAGAGCAGTATTTCTTTTCTTCAAAAGCCATTCTGATAACAGTAACTAGCCTGTGTACTTGCTCAATGGTGCTATGTTGTTTTCTAAACCCGAACTGGTGATCTGGGATTAAATCTTTTCGTAAAACGGCTAGGGTTAATTTGTTCACAAACAATTTTTCAAACAGTTTTGACATATTCGACAAAAGACTGATTGGTCTATACGACTCGACTTTTGTATTATCTTTGCCTGGCTTGGGTATCATTGTAACAAGAGAAACTTTCCATTCTGGGGGATAGTATTCAAGACGTAAAATAGCATTGAAAATATAAAGAATTATTTTCAAAGCTACACGGGGTAACTCTAAAAGCATCTTATTATTAGTAATTTTATCGATCCCTGATGCTTTTTTTGGGTTTAAGTCCACAATTGCCTTTTCGACCTCTTGGATTTGAAATCTGATTGGGTTGGGGTGATTCAATCTGGGGTATAACCGTTGGCAACTCTGTTATATTTTGTGAACTATTTGGGGTGAATACATTTTTCAAGGGTTCTACGAACAATTTTCCTTTTTCAGAGTCCTTTCTAGCCCATTCTCCATTAGGATTTCGCAAAGGAGGAAAAGCTACAAAACCGTATAAATTTTAAAACGAACAAAGTGAAATATTTTAAAGTACAATAGTACTTATTATCAACAAAGATAACTTTGTAATATTCCAAAATAAATGATATATGTAATTTATACTTGGACTGCGGTTGTTTATACTGGACTTATATAATTTTCAGCAACTTCATATAAAAAAAATTACAAAGTTGACTTCGATATTCTTACACTAGTTTATTTTTTGCGTGTGCATTTGAGATTTTTCTTATGAAGAATTTTTATATTGTTATGTTTTAATTTATTATATTTACAGTGCATCACTGTCATTCTTTATTTCAAAAAATATGTTTCATTGCCTGAAATATGTAGACGAAGTTTATTTATGGCTTAAATTTTTATTAAGTTACTAAGCACTAGGATAAACTAAGAGCGGGTCACTTATAAAAAAAAGTTAATCCTTGGCCATTTTTAAAACCAGTATAACATTGTTAAAGTTTGTGTGCTTTTTTAAACATGTTTCTATAAAAGATTTTTATAGAAAAATCCTTATAAATTTGCTGCAAAAAAGCAGCAATTAGATCTTTTTTTATAATTTAGCTAATACAACGGTTGGTATTTTAAAAACATTCAGAGTTAAACGTTAACCAAATACATTTCCTTCCTTATAACTATGGTTGTATATTTTGTGATAAGTCAGCAGGTCTTAATTGTAAAAAAATAACTTTATTTTTAACTATTTTTTTTTAAATTAATAACTTCGTATTGAAAAAAGGATCACATATTTTTCGGTTTCAGAACAATTAACGGATTCTAACAACGGCAAGTTAGAGCTTATTTTGATCTTAATAACATATTTTTGCATATTTTGATATTAAAAGCATATTTTTGATAACAAAATATTTTTTAGCATATTTTTGTACTGTTTAGAACAAAAGGATTTTTAGAGCATATTTTTCCGCGTTTTTAATTAATAGCAACAAAAAAAATATTTAAAATGTTCTTTTATAACCTTTTTGTTAGCAATTAAATCTTACAAAAGCTACTACTACTATTTTAATGTTTTAAAATGCAGATTTTTATAGAAAAATGTATTTTTACTGGTATTTTCTTTGTAATTTTAAAGCAAATTTTCGTTTTTTAGGACATAAAATGGATTTTTAGTGCATATTCATAATTGCTCTTCTGATTATCTCGATTAATCAATTCGCAAACAATTTTTGAATTTAAATAATCACGGAATAATCGATAATGACTTTGAAACAATTTTGATCTTTTCAAAATTGCTATCTGATTCAAAACCCTTTAATTTTTAAATACCGGTATACCGTAACCGTTTTCATTAATACCGAAATAGCACCGATAATGAATCGATTTAAAAAAAATGATTACGTTTTTATCTAAAAATGTATTTTGTTTGTATACAATACTAAAACAAACAAAATATCGATCAAAAAAACTGATCCAAAAACAAAATCAAACACACCCAGCTAATGATCGTTTTTCGGTTTGAGCTGCTTATTTTTATGCTACCCAGCACCCTGTTTCTGTAACTTGTAATATACAACCTTGCTTTGATTTACATAGGGTCAAACAATAAAATATAAATTCAATAAATAATGCTAATCAATCCCTGTGCTTGAACTGTTTTTGTGTATTGATGTGGTTCAAGTTAAAGAAAATAAAAACTACTTAAAACAAAGACTGACTGTTTTTGAATAACCGAAAGTTTTTTAATAGCTAGTGCTGGAACTTTTTAATTAAAAGAAAAAACTTCTTTACTAATCGTAGTCTCCTAAACCCTGATCAAAACAGAATTTACTTTATTCGAAAGATAAAGATAAACAAGCGAATTTTAATTTACCAGAAGATATTTTTGTAGGAGAAAGTGATGACAAATCCCTAGATATGGATACAACTATACAAAAAAATTAACCATAACTCAGCATCTTTAACTGCTAAACGTCTTAAAAATTTCTGACATAAAGGATTACCGAAGGTTAGAAAATTAACAACAGAAGAAAACAAACCAGGCTTAAAACAAATTTTGCTAACATATCAATATGCACCTAGATTAACTAGAAAGCAACGAAAAGATGAAACTGACTCCGTAAAATGGCAAAATATTTAATAAAAAGACATTGTTATAATTTTTAAACATATTCTTGTTTTATTTATTTATATTTATAAATTAGGATTTTTTAATAACTCAAGGTATAAATGTCCCCATGCTAAAGTATCTATTTTATTTTCACAAATAAATCTCTTATCATCTAAGTTGTTTAAAGCAACTTTAGTAATATGTGTAGTGTATAATGTATGTAACATACATATCTCCATAATAAATTTTATCAATATACAAGGTGGCGCAAAAATAACCTTCCGATGTTTTTTGGCTGTAATTTAAAAAAAAAATGAAAAACTTTGATTCTTCTTGTGGATTATTTTTATTTGGTATTTTAATTTTTTTTACATCAAGTCGAGAATATGATATCATGTAAATGGCCGCCGCCACAGTTGATTGTCATTTGAGCCCTTTTTATGGCATTTTCCATCACTTTGGCCAAAACTTCCGGCGATAGGTCCTCACATTCTTTACGGATATTGTCTTTAAGAGCTGCAAGAGTCTGAGGCTTGTTGACATAAACCCGCGACTTCAAAAAGCCCCACAAAAAGAAGTCTGGAGTGGTCAAATCAGGCGATCTTGCTGGCCAGTGCAAATCGCCAAAACGGGAGATTAGGCGCCCGGGAAATGCATCCTTCAGCATATCGGTTGTGGCAGGTGCAGTGTGTGCCGTTGCACCGTCCTGTTGGAACCACATGTTTTCCAATCCCAATTCATCAAGTTGCGGCAAAAAGAACTCGTTGATCATTGCTCTGTAGCGCTCACCATTCACAGTAACCGTTTGGCCCGCGACGTCTTCGAAGAAAAAAGGTTCGATGACTCCTCCATCGAAAACAACACACCATATAGTGACTTTGAGCGGGTGTAATGGTTCTTCGTGGGTTACACGCGGATTTTCAGTGCCCCAGAAGCGTAAATTTTGCTTATTTACGTACCCGCTAAGATGGAAATGGGCCTCATCACTCATGATTATTTTTGATGAAAAATCATCTTCCTCTTGGTGGTGATTAAGGATGGCTTGAGCGTATGTTACACGCGATTGGCGGTCAGCAGCTAACAGCTGATGCACCGTCTGGACTTTGTACGGAAACATCTTCAAATCTTGTACCAAAATTCGCTGTAAAGACCGTCGACTGATACCCATTTGCGTGGCACGTCGTCTGGTCGATGTCGACGGCGCTTCCATGACATCCTCGGCTACAGCAGCAATATTCTCTGCAGAACGGCTACTCCGGGGTCTGCCACGCCTGGCAGCATCTCGTGTTGTGCCAGTCTCTTCGAGGCGAGCGGCTAAACGTCGCAGTGTTTCACCAGTAGGCGTTGGACGGCCAGGAAATCTGCGACGAAATTCACGTTGTGCCAAAGTCACCGACCGATTATTGGTCTAATAAATAGTCACAAATATTCCGCGTTCTGGAGCAGTGTAGCGTAACATTGTTTACTAGCGTGTATTTCGCATGTGTTTACTACACAAATGTCAAAACAGAACTGACATTAGGGGCCAATCGCAAATTTATAGCATTTTCTAATAGGAGGATTACTTTTGCGCCACCTTGTATAAACAATTTTTATAATTAATTATTTTTAGTATATCAACAACATTACGTTTTTTTTTTTTTATTAAGTCTATGGAAAATTCCTTACATAAATTTTAAGTTTTACATATTTACAAAATTGAAAAACATACAAGATTATTATTTTTTTAATAAATGATTTTATGGAATAAAAGATTAAACTTAAATTATATTTAATTGATTAAACAACAAGATTAGATTCCTTTTAGTGACTTGTATATTTTCGGAAATGTCAATGAAGGCATATAAGTTGTTAAATTCATTGAAAATTTTGCGGAATGGATCAAAATTTGCGTAATTGAACTGATAGTACTGCAGTTTTAAAGGCTGGTAACACCGTGTTGGTCGAGTTGGAACAACGAACTCAAGTTTGCTAAAAAGATAATCGGAATTCGTAATACCTTTTAATAGATTGATCAGGAAAGATACATTTAACACAATTCTTCTACTTTTGAGCGTAGGACTTTTTTTACTTTTTTATTTCTTTACAATCATCTAATAATATAGAATACATTTTGGATCTTAAACCACCGAATTTTGTGGAATGTCAAACAGGTTATTTATTGGGTAATCTGATATGTCATAGTTATTATCAATATCACTTATCATGTCTTTATAAAAATCTTCCGTGTTTATAGTGTAAACAAAAGAATCCGTGTCCATATAGTTTAGAAATATATTATCACCATATTTCGGTATCATAACTTCATAATGAAAATCATACATTTTAAATTTTGAAATTTCTGAAATAGAAAACCCCAAATAAATTGGTTTGTTATAATAAGAATGGGTTTTTTCTAACTCAATCGCTACCATATTTTCTTCAAATACACTAACCGATTGAAGTATGGTTTTGCAATCAAAGCGTGGACTCTCAATATTTTGCCATCATTTTCCCAATGGCTTACAATTTTTACTATCTTTCTTTTGTCAATGTTTTCCATGGTTTTCCCATAGACAGCATTATTCAATAATTAAAAAAAAAATTTCAAATGTAGTTTTAGCCTCTTTCCTATGTTTATTATTTAATAAAATATATTTTTCTAGCCATGGCGACTGTTTAAATTTTAGGACTCGATGTATTTTCTTGAGTTTTAATCCATGCTTTAAACATTGCATTAAATTTTTATAATGAATGACATAGTGTTATTTGTCATTTAAATCCGTTACTAATTTTTTCTGTTTTGCATTTGGTGTTTTTTTTTATTTTCACAACAAAATGGAAATCATTGAGTTTTTCATGAATATGAAAAGGGTAAATTAAATCAACCTCTAGAATACATCCAATGTTAGGATTCGAAAACATCAAATTAACGTCAAAATTGTTCACATCATTTACCCATTCAAATTCACCCTCTGGTAATGCTTGCGACATTGCCCAACCATATAAATTGTTCGCATCCAAATACATAAGATATTTAGATGGTAAGTTTGGATTAAAATCAGTCATATACTTATTATTGGCTACAGAATACCTTTGGGAACATTGTACAATTCCTCCACGTATTCCTTTTTGAATAAATAATATCATATTTATATCTGTCCATAACTCTAAATTTATTTTGGTCGTTTTAAGCATAGCTTCCCACAAAAGTCCCGGAGCCGTAAAATAATGGCAAGGGTCTAATTTATATATGTCTTTACAAACTTTTCTAAAATTCTCAAAAACGTCTACCAGAAGCAAAACAACATTAAATAATCATTTAATGTTTTACATTTAAATGATTCCCATACATTTTTCGCATGACAATAATCTTTAGGAGAAGATTCAGTATCAGTTAGTTTATTAAAAAAGTCTTCTCGTTTCGGTAATAAAGTTTCATTTAGTTTAGATTCTGAATTTATTTATTTATGAAAAACTACTTTCCTTATCAAAAAATTAAATTCATCATCATTTGATTTAACAATTTTCAAATCAACTTTTGATAAATTTTTGACTAATAATTCCAAGCTTGTAGGCATAAATCTTAACGAATCTATAAACCTTACTTCTATGCTTTCACCATCCTCTGCGTATATAGTCTTTGATAAAGATATGTATAGCTCTTTGTTAAGCGGAATAATATTAATTGTGCCAGCTCCATTATCAAAATTATGTAGTTTTTTTAGCAAATAAATGACAGTCATATATAGAAAAGTTATGGAAAATTACTGGAAAGAATTTTGCAATTTTAAAATGGAAATTCGTTTATTTCACCTGATGAATTTTATAAATAAAATCTTTAGTATAAAATTTTCCTTTTATATATAATTTTTTTAATCATATAAAATTTAAAATCACTCAAAATCAATATTTTCTTTCTCAATACATTTTTTAAACAATTACTCTTGACCATACTCAACATGAAATTAAAAGTCAGTGATCTTGACAACAAACACCTAATTTATGAAAGAAACAACTAAATGTCTGTACGTATATATGTATGTTTGTATGTATATCCGCGAGCAAAGATAAAAAACAAAATATTTAAAGCAAGTTAAATTAAATACAACTTGATATATAAGTACCTCTATATTAAGTGTATGTATTTTTTCCATAAAGTTAAAACAGTTTTATAAAAAAAATGCAAGTATAAGCATTTTAAGGTGCATGTTTTTTCCCATAAGGCTAAAAAAGTTTTAAAAAATTTTTCCCATATGGATAAAAAAAATTTTTATTTTTCGCCAAAATTTATCTTTCTCAAAAATTTATCTATCGCTTCTTTAACCGCTTAAGGGAATATCTTGAAATATGCTTAATCAAATTGAATAATTCTCTGTTGCTTTAACAATGCGCTTCATTCAATTGAACAATGCGCTTTATTTAATCTATCCATATTTTGTCGATTTATTATTAATTTTATATTTCTTTATCTTTTATATTTCATAAATTAAAATTTTTAATAATATACGTCTTTAAATATAAATAAATTTGAAAAAGGTATCTTGAGTTTATGACTAATTCCCAATGCAGTTTTTCTTTCAAGGGGAATTATATCCAAATACTTTGAAAAATAGTCACCTACAACTAAATATTCCTTTCCACATACATCCATTTCGTCCATTGCTATCTCGATAACTAATCAGCTAAATACAAAAATTTTCCTGGTAAATAAGTAAATGTCAATCTATACTTTTCTGACTTTTCATTCGTTGTAGCTTTGACGATGGTATTTTATTATAATCGGTTTTCATTATTCCTAATAAAGGTTTGTGGTCAGTAACTATCTCAACATGCCTGCTATAAATATATGAGTGCAATTTTTGACAAGCGAACACGACAGCCAACATTTCCTTTTCTATCTGTGCATAAATCGTTTAAACATCTGTCAAACTTCGAGAAGCAAAACAAACAGGTCTTTTATCCAATAATAAGGTACATCCTAAACCATTTTTAGAGGCATCTGTTTGCAATGTTATCCTTTCATTCTCATTAAAAGGCTTTAACAAGGGTGCTTCAAGTATCATATCTTTAATATCATCCAAACACTTGTCATGTACTGGGAACCAATTAAAATAACAGAATGTTTTATCAACTCACGTAATGGATTACTTACACTGGCGAGATTCGGTATATATTCCCTTTAATAATTAATTAATCCCATTAACCTCTGTAAATCGTTCTTACATTTGGGCGCTCCCAAGTTTCCAATACCCTTTAATCTATTCTTATCACAACCAATGCCATTTTTCGAATCACATGTATGTCCCAAAAACAAAATCTTTTTTTTCTAAATTGTATATTGTCCCAATTAAATTTCAAGTTCCTTTCAATAGCCCTTTTCATAACCAAATCTACAGTCCTATCATAATCCTGCTCACTCTCAGCCGATATCAAAATGTCGTCAATAAAACAGTCACATTTGGAATGTCACCAAAACTTTTATCATTTAACTTTTGAAACGCTTCCGGAGCTATTTTTATGCCAAACGGCAACCTTTTAAACCTCTAGCAACCAAAAGGTGTGCTAAATGAACACAATTGCTTACTTTTCTCATTTAAAGCAACCTGCCAAAAACCTTCTTTTAAATCAAAAACAGAAAAAAATTTCTTGTTGACCAAATTGATTTTAATTTGTTCAAAAGTAGGAATTTCATAAAAATTATACTTAATCGACATATTAAGTTCCTTGGCGTTTATACATTTACGTAATGAACCGTTGGGCTTTTCAACAATAACGATATTTGAAGCTCACGAGCTTAGTTTATCCACCCTCTCAATAATATCCCCTTACACAAATTCTCTAACTCGGCTTTTAATCTATCTCAGAGATCGAGTGGTATTCTACTTGCTAGTTTTGAGCTCGGAGTAACATTATCCTTCAACTCGATTGAAAATTTCTGTATTTGACAAGCAAATTATCATTTGAAATAGAATTTATCCTTTTCACCAAACCTAAATCAACGCAAGAATCACCTCCTAGAATTGGTGTATATCTATCATCTACTACAACAACAAATCTTACTATCGAATCTTTGTTACAAACGTTACACATTAAATCAACTTAACCTATGCTTTTTATACCAGTTAAATTATACGCAAACAGTTTTTCAGAACTTTCCTTAACATTTACATGTGTCAATTTGTTTAAATATTTTAAAGGCAATATATTTACGCCAGCCAATGTATCCAATTTAAATTGAATGAATGTTTTCCGATTGTATTTTAATATTTTCAAATCAAGCATTTTTTCTCCTTGTAATAATATTAATTGAATCAACATATAAACTAGAGACACTAGAATCAGTAAAACAGTCGGTACTAATTTGTCGTATTGCTTTTTTTCTACACAATTATTATAAATTTTACCATATGCTGCAAATTTACCTTTTGCATGTTTTTGCCCACAGTAGTTAAATCAAAGTTATCACCAACTATTCTCCCATTCTTCTCCGTACACCTCTCACTTTTTAGTAGGAATTATTGTGGTTTCCTTTTGCTTGGCAATTTGCACGTGTTTTTACCATATCCTTCACAGTACCCTCTTCGCCTTGTAGTTGTTGTAATTGTTGATTACTTGCTTCTGCTGATCTCGCCATGTCTATAGACACATCCAAGGTTAACTTTGCCTTTTTTGCAATATTTTGTCAGACGTTCCCAGAACAGTTCGGTCTGGCCCCATTCTATCTTCATCTGAAAAACTACATCTTCGAACAATCTTTTTGATGTCCATTAGAAATTATCAAACGGGTCGCCATGTTTTTGTGATCTATTGTGAAACACAAATCTCATTGCACTTTGGTTTGCAAAATTGTTCAAAAGCTTCAGCAACAGCTGAATATTTTTGTCCGTCACTTGTACTAATATTTAACGAGTTAAATACTTCCACCGCCTCAGCTCCAATTGCATTTAAAAAAATTGTTACTTTAACAGCTTCCGTTTTTTCTTTTAGTTCATTGGCTGTAGCAAATATTTGGAAATTTTGTCAAAAGACTCTCCAGTTGTCTGCTAAATTTCCACTGAGTTTTAAAGGCAGAATTAGTTTGTACGTTCTGTTCTGTTACGAATCAGCTGTTTTGTTTCTGTTCAATTGAAAGTCTGTATGTGTGGTTAGTTTTCACTTTTTCGTTCTGTTCTGTTGCGGACAAATCTATTGAAAATAGAATTCAACGTTAACCCAATGGACCAAAACCCTTTAGAAAAATATTATATTAAGCTTGCAAGCATAAGCGTTAAGCTTTAAAAAGACTTTAGAAAGTATTGAAAAACGCTTTAATTTTATTGTAGAAAAATCAAAACGGAACCCTCGTGATAATATTACTGAAATAATATTTAAATAAGCTTATGCCGCTAATTTTAGAATAAGCTTATGTCAACAATTGTAGAATTAGCTTATGCTTACAAATTTAGAACAAGCTTATGCTACCAATTGTAGAATTAGCTTATGCCTACTTTTGTAAATTTTTTTATTATCGCCCCGATTTTCAGAAATTTTTGTGACTGTCTTACATTTTTGTGACTCTTACCTAGAATTTTTTTTTTCAAGGTAAGATAGTCAGACAAATTTAGGACAATTACTTTTTTTCACTTATTGTTATTATTTTTTATTTATCAAATTATGACAACCGCACTATCTTCGATCAAAATTGACAATGACAATGCAAAGTAATCAACGACGTACATACAGAATTTAACGGGACTTTGCTGCAGCGACATGTTGTCAGCACGTTGTAAAGAATACTACTTTCTCAAACACGGTTGAAAAAGGCTTAAGTATTTTTTTTAAAAAAAGCTTATTCTAAAGTACTGTTATACTTTACTTATTTTGTGGTCCATTGGGAAGTGACAGTGACAGTAAAGTGCGTATGTATTGGTTTGTTGTGAAATCTTTTTCTCAATATTTGAATCAGGGATGATAAAGTTGGTACTATAGTACTTTTTATGGTACTATGTGAACCTCAGATGTACCATAGGAGTTATGACTCATTTAGTACGATTTACAAATTTTTCTATGAATGAATTTCTTGGTCCCTTTAAAATTCAATAATTATTTATTCGATTTGCAGTCCCATATGCAGCAGCGTACGCAGGATTTTGTTTTGTTTTTTATTAAATTTTTTTTTTTGTTTGAAAAGCATACCAAAGCCTATATTTAATATTTTGTATCTGTTAAATAAGTTTTGGATGGGAAAGTTACCATTGACGTTATACCCAGTTATGATAGCAATTTTGAAGCAAAATGTTTATGTTTTGACATGTCTTTGTTATTTTAGTTTTTTATATCTACAAACAAGTTTTTTTTTTTTTTTTTTGAAATATTAAACAAATTTATGTATCAATTAAATAATTTTATTTTGATTTTTAAAGTGAGCTAACCTTATATACATACTATTAACAAAACTCTTAAAAGTTAATTCGACGATTTTTTTTTCATAAAAGTGTCAATGATTTTGTCAGGTTCAACCTTTTCTCGATACACTGATGCAAGAGCTAGAGCACTAAGTCTAGCTTCACCCATAGAATTCCTTAAATATGTTTTCACTCTTTTTTGGGTGGAAAAACTTCTCTCCGCGGATGCAGTTGTAACAGGAATTACTATCAGTAAATGTAAAAACATGTAAACGTTTGGAAAAAGTTCCTTGTTTCAATCTTGAATAGCATACAGCGGATTTGATGGTCTTTCTGTTTTATTTTTCCAGTAGTGTTTCCATAGATCAAATTTAGTAAATATAACAATAGTTTGATCTTTTAAATCAATTTTATAAAATTCTATAATGTTATTAAATTCTTTTGATGGGGCATTAACGACTTGACTTGGTACAACTTTATATAAATTGTTAACAACACTTTCATGCCCAGTAAATCTATCTTTCATACTTGCTATAACTTCTTCTAAATACTAAATAAACAACACTGCTCTATAGTAATCCTTTGGGTCAGCTGCTTGTAAATTTGATCGGTATTTCTGTGTTCCAACGCGTCTTGGTAGTTGTGGCTTAATACCATACGCCGTTACCATATTAATGGTCTCAGTGTAAATTAAAAAGAATTCTTCTTCGGCATTTGTTCGCATTGTGCTTAACATGTCAATTACTACACTCAAAAAATAAGTTAGTACAAAAGTTAGTAAAACGTCTTGTAAATCAGGTATACTATTTCTTAGCAAATTTTTTGCTAAAATCGTGTTTTCAGCTAAAATTTTTGTTATACTTATTCAGCACTTAACTATTTTATACTAATGCTTCACGAATATACTAATGTTTTACTAATTTATTTTGCCAAAAAAAATTGTGCTGATAAGCACATTAATAGTGTGGACGACAACCAGATTGAAAGATATACGCAGAATGAAGCAGATGTCGCGGCATGTCAAGATGTAGTAGAGAAGAGTAAAATGATACTAAAAAGTACAACTCTAAAAAGACATAAAAAAATCAACCATGGAAGATTTTTGTATCTGTTTTTCATACATAAAACAAAATTGAGTATTAAAACAACTTAAATTTGTCACCGGCTTGTGAAAATAATTGTCTTTTAATTAAATAAAAGACAAAATAAAATATTTAAATTTAATATGTATTCCTAACTTAATGTTTATAGATTAATAATCTAGTGTGGTCAAATTGCAAATAAACATATACAGACATGTAGACAGAGTAAAGCGAAAGACAAAGACACACATCTTAGATAGATTTTTATGGTTCCTTTTTCTTATTGCAAAAATAAGGGTTGTTTTTTTTCGTTTCGTCTGTTTTTATTTATTTTTTCTTTTCGTTTCTATATTTATCTTCGGCAGTTGCGTCCTTTAAAAGAAAGCATCATTTAGACAACCATTGATGTAAGTAGTTGAAAGAAAATTTTTGTTATGTTATATATATTTATTTCTATATATTTTCAGATATTAAATTAATTCATGTCGTCAATGTGGGAAAATGAAAATTTTTATATTTCGTAATTATTGTAAAATATTTTTTAAAGAATCACAAAAATATGTTTTATGATTTTCAGCAAATAAATTAACTAAATTACAATTTTTCTACAAATTTTTTTGCATTTTTTCCAGTCTACTAAAATTCAGCAAAAAATTTATTAATTTTTAGCAAGGCATTTTTATTTCTAATCCACTAAGTGTTAGCAAAACTTTTGCTGAATCTACTAATCAGCTCGCTGATTTTCAGCAAAAGATTTTGCTGACATTAGCAATTTTTTTGCAAGCACCCTCCTGACTAAAATTTTGCTGACTCAGCAAAATTTTTTGCTGACTTTACAAACTTTTTTTTTTGAGTGTACATGGATGTGATCGTACGCCTTAATAATATCTAAATTGACAGACTGCAAGAATTTGGACAAGTTGTGCGTGATATTTAAATTTTATTGCAAATTGCGACACCCAGAATAAATTCGAATTTAAATATTCGGTTGTGTAAACTTTTTCCAATATTACAGCCTGAAAAAAAAAACAAATCGCACTTGATCAACAAGAGGGTATTAACTCAAAATTTTAAAATTTTCAGTAGAGTCAAAAAACTGTTTATGGCCACATTTTAACAGAATTTAAAAATTCAAACATATCACAATAAGCAAATTCCATTTGAAAATATATATACATTGTTTTTGTTTCAAATTTTTCCACTCATTGCAAAAAAAAATCAATTTTTTGAGTTAATACCATTTTTTTGAAATATTATCGATTTAAATTTATAGAATAAAACAAATTTTATCAACGAAACAGTATCAACTCAAAATACAACCAAATGTAAATTTGATTATTTTTAATATAAATAAAGTCTCAAATCAAAATAGTACCTTTTTTATGAAAATATACGATTCATTTCTATTTGAACTTTTGTATTAACTCGAAGTAATACCTTTTTGTTGAAATAAAGGTAGTCACTACATTATCATGAAAATGGAATACGTTGAAATTTTTACAATAGATAGATATTGATGTTGTTAGTTGATTTCTTGAAAAGTGATATTTTAAAAATTTTGAGTTAATACCCTCTTGTTGATCAAGGGCGATATGTTTTGTACTTAATATAAAGAGAAAATATACATAATTATTGAATTGTACCCTCAGATGAACTTGCCTTTTTCATCCATTACTTCTAAAACTTCTATTATTTCCTGCATAGATTCGAAAAATAGATCAACGGAATCGTGGCGTTCAACCCAATTAATAATATTTCACATTTTCAAAAATAGAGGGTGTTGTATTCAAAAACAAGGTTTATATAACATAATACATTCAACGCTATTATTTTTTTATACATTATGTAAACTCAAAAAATATTATAAATTCATTTATTACATACTAACCAAAACAAAAATAAAATAAAAATCGAAAATATTTCGGGGGGGGCTTTGGTATTGAAAATGAGCAAAATCGGTCCAAAAGTAATGAGTGACAATGTTAAAGTACCTCTAAATTTTTCATACAAATTGGAGTATAATGGTCTGTATATTATTAGAATTCATTGTAGTGTCTGGTGTATAAAATATAACGTCGTATTTTTCCACCAGACGCTGAGGTGAATAATATTCAAAATTCACCGCAAATTCTTTTTTCTCCACAAAAATTTTTTTTTCACCTCAAAAATAGTTTTGTTACCTTAAAAATGTTTTTCACGACACAATTTATTTTTTTACATCCAAAAAAGTTTTTCACCTCAAAATTTTGTTTTCACCTCTTAACATATTTTTTTTTTTAATATATTTTTGTTGTTTTATTTGTAATTGTTCATTTTGGAGGGTACAAAGATTTGTTTGTTAATTTATATTTAAATTTTTTTTTTATACTTGTGATGCCGAAAAAGTACTATTTTATATGCAGGTTGGTACTATTTTAAAATCGCATTTATCATCCCTGATTTGAATGTTTTTGGTTTGAGTTTCTTTTGCTTTTTAAAACAGCTGATTCCTCTCACAGGAAAAGTAATTACAAAATATTACCTACAGAACAGAACGACACAGAACGGCAACAGAAAGTAACAACTAATGAGGCCTTTACTCATCAACTTTTTTTAGGTAATCCATATTGCTTTTGTAGATGTATCGAATGTTCTTTGGCGGTCTCCCACGTGACTTCGAACTCCGAATTTTACTTTTATTGAGTTTTACAATTCCCATAAATTTTTTATGTTCACTAGACATAAAACTCAATAAAAAATGTATTTAATTTTTTTTTCGAATGCGCCATGTAAACGTGTGACTTAGTTTTTCAAATTCTGTTTATTCAACGTCTCTTCTTTTTGATTTCCATTCTTATCTTAGTTATTAGAGTTGTGTCGTTCATGAACGATCTAGTTCAATTGAACGACTCACTTAATTGAACGATTAGATTAGTTCACCAATATTCGATCTTGTCGTTCAATTGTTCATTTCGTTCAATCGTTCATTTCATTCTTTTTATTCATAGAACAATTGCATCTATATTCAATTAAAACTGCTTGTAAGAGCAATTTTTTTTTAGAAAATAGTAATATTGTTTCAAATTAGGAAAAGCAATTATAGTCAGACAAATAAAATGTTGTTTACACAAAATAAATAAATTTTTGTTAGAAAAGTTGCAATTTTATAACACTTTTTGTCTATTTACAGTAAAATTTGTGAAAAACTCGTAAAACATGAATAGTGCGTAATAATTGTCAAACGAACGACACAGCTCACAACACGCAGATCAGTCACAAGTCAAAGCAAAAACGAACGATTGAACGATTTGAACAAACAAGTTCACTGACTCGAATTGAACGATAATGACCGAGCCACCAAAATGAACGATTAATCCCAACTCTATTAGTTATAGAACAATTCAATAGGCAATATGATCATAAGGTAACTCATAATAATATTAAATTATTATCTTACAATTAACACTAATCACTACAGGATGCACAGTTACGCTGAAAGAAAATAAACTGATTGTTCCCGCTTTACTAAAAGATACGTTATGTCTAAGAAAAGTCATATTTAAATTTAACGAATATTTGCCTGAAGTTCAGGACTTTACTAACTTTACTGATTAAAAGTCCTTCGTTGTGATAATGGGGAAGAGTTTGTTAATTCAGAAATGCAAACGTTTTTGAAAAGTAATGGCATAATTTTACAAATGCTTAGAGCAATACTTAATGAAGCAAATTTGTCCAAAACATTGTGGGCTGAATGCGTATTGGCAGCCAACAGATTATCCTGTAAGTCTACTAAAAGAACTCCTTATGAAATCTTGTACAAAAAGCCTAATTTGAGTAATATAAGGGATTTTGGAAGTAAAGCGTATGTACAAATACCTAAATGTAAACGTCGTAAACTGGATAATGTATCAATTGAAGGTATATTGATTGGTTATGCTGATAATTCTAAAGGGTATCGAATCCTAATGAAGATTGTAATAAAGTTATAATCAGTAAAGATGTAAATTTGTAGAAGATTTTGATTTATCAAATAATGACGTATAAAAAAAAGTGCTTTTACCAATCATGGTGTCGTTCCTAGTACCTGGGAAGAGATGATTAGTTACCTAATCCAGATAGATAATAATAAAACTTGGTATTTAACTAAACTTCCCAACGGAAAGAAAACAGTTGGATGTAAATGGGTGTTTCAAGTGAAAAGTGATAATCTCAACAAACCAAAGTGTAAAGCTCGTTCAGTAGCGAAATATTTGCTCCAATGGGAAAGTTTGTAACATTAAGAACTGTGTTGACAGTAAGTGCTGTTAAAAAGTATGTTGTCAAACATTTAGATGTAAAGTCAGTATTTTTAAACGGTCATATTCAAGAAGAAATCTATATGGATCAGCCTAAAGGTTTTATTGTGGAAGGTAAAGAAAGCAGGCAGCTAAGTCCTGGTATGAAAAACTAAATAAAGTTTTAGAAAATATTAGCTTTGAAGAAGGCAAAGCTGATTCATGTTTATATATGAAAGAAATAAACAATGAGATAATATATATACTTGTGTGTATAGATAATATTTTAGTTTGTGATAAAACTGAATCTATTATTAATAAACAATTTAATGAATATTCCAAATTGTACCAGAACCATATTGACTGTATTGAATCTGTACAAAAGCAGGTTCTATTGTTCTGTCTACGTAGTTTAAATTATGATCACTTGAATCTTCCGTCATATACCAGCAGACTTGCTCTCATTAAGCTACCAACGTCTCGTTTCTCCTTAATATAATTAATTGTGATGTTAGTTCTGGTTTCCTGATCAACAATATTTCTTTCAATGTTCCTCAAAGGCCGACGCGTTACTTTTCACCAATATCAGTTAAGTTTTTTAGATCAAATTATGCAGACGCTGACCAATTAAGAAGAATGTGCATCGAATTTAATAAACTATTCAAATTTATTGATTTTTCGACTAATACAAACTCAATTAAAAGTAAAATAATAATTTTTCTTAATAAGTAAATAATTAATTATTGTTTTTATGTTTTTATTGTGTTTCATTTTTTGTTGCCATCAAATTAAAATTATAAATTAAAATTATATTATTTTTGTAAATATTTTTATATTTTGTGTATATAGTCTGTAAGGATTAATTCCATAGACGAATAAATAAATAAAGATCTTGGAAATGTCTCTTTAGGCATTCGAATTAATCAAAATTCTAATTCTTATTACATCAAGAAGAAAAAATAGAAAAATTAATCAATGAGGTAAATTTAGAAGATGAAAAGATAAGTTCTATTCCAATGGATCCAGAATTCATCATTATGATAACTTGCTACCAAATAATGAAAAGGATAGATATGTAACTGTTATGTTACTACATAATTCTATCATGTCTAGACCAGATATAGCATCCGCTGTTTCAATTATCATCATGATGATAACTTGCTACCAAATAATCAAAAGGATAGATCTGTAATTGGTATGTTACTACATAATTCTATCACGTCTAGACCAGATATAGCATCCACTGTTTCAAAATAACCATTAATGATAAAACTAATCTTAATCTAAAATGCTATACTGATGCTAATGTTGATCGAAAATCGACCAGTGGTTTTATTTTTCTACTTGGATCCAATGTTATTTCGTGGTCTTCTAAAAAGCAGTCAACAATTGCATTGTCGTCTACTGAAGCAGGATTTATAGCAGCTGAAGAATTGTTATGGATTAAACAACGACGTCAATTTCTGTATGTACACCAGTTCCCTCGTATAAAGAATATCAGAGCTGTATTAAGGTCATCGCATCAGCAAAGTGTAGCCAAAGGACGAAACATATTGACGCAAAGTATCATCACATTAAAAGTTTTCATGAAAATGGTATTATTGAATTAATGTATTGTCCTTGTGAACAACAACTACCAGATTTTCTTGCAAAATCATTACCACTGCCTAAATTTGAAATTTTAACTAGAAACATATTTTGTTGAGAGGGGATGTCAGATTTATTAAAAACCACATCTATTATTTAACAACAAAATACTAGTTTCACTTTGTAACATAGAAACATTTGAAAAGAAAATTATTTGTAAAATTTGTTTGAATAAAATTCTTTCATTCTTACTTTAAAATTTCAATCAACTCTTGTGTTAAATCTATGGGTTCCAATACATTAAGCTTTCATATTCGCTGAAACTGTAAAAAACGGTATAAACCTACATAAAACGTAAAGCAGTGGCTTAAATATTAAGGTTTGTTCATTAAATATTTGCCATATATATGAACACAGGCCCTTCTTTTAATTCCATCAAAACAAAAACAGATTGCCTGTTTTCAAAAAGTTTTAAATGCAAAGCCACCAAAACATTTTTCACGAAATCTGTAACATTGACAAAAAAAAAAAAAACAATTAAGCGCTCCATTGAAATCAGCATGTCCGGTGTATATATAATTAATGGTCAGCTCTCTATTAATTTTTTCGATGTCATGCCGTGTAATTAAACCATATCTAAAACTACTAAAAATTAACCTTTCAGAAAATGCTGCTGTCTAGAATTTTTAAGCAAACATTTTTCTTGATCGAAACTAAATTTAAATTCAATTAAATTTAAGGTAAATGTTGCAAAAATAATGTAGATATTACAGTTTTTGTTTGCTGTTTTTTTTTTTCTACAAATATTTAGCAAAATTTCTTTCTGATTTTAGCAGAGTAAGTTAACTAAAATTCAACTCGAATAAAACTTAAATTTTGTAAATTTAATGGTTTTATTTTTGCTATTCCTATCTTATTAATATTTAGCAATTTTAGCAGTGTTTTCTGTAACGTCTTTGTTAAGAAATTTTTAGTAGCTATTTCTGCAATTTGTACAAGTTTACTTCTATGAGTATATAAAAAATATAACTTTATATTTAAATCACTGCTTATTTCACATTTATATTTTCTAAAAGTGAATTTTAAAACTTTTTTTAAAATCATTTTAGGGGGCACTGGCCCTATCCTGTCTTCGCGCATTAGGAATACGATCATTTTATATTTTCATGCCTTTTTGAATATTTTGCAGGCACAGTGAACCAACAATAGCAACATTAGAGCCAGATGACTTTCCTAAAGATTGTTCCCAAAGACAGCCACGTAAAACGCCGGTATATAATAAAAATTCTCGCTTAAAGAAATGCTGTCCAATTGGAGAAAGCTTAAGCATGAATGACGAAAATCAAAGTGGAGCCATGTGCGACTCTTCAAATCTAAATTTTGAACCCCGTCTAATTAATGTGACGTTATATGACAATTGTATTGAAGACATGGAAACGGTTTTTAACCTACCAATAGAAATTGGAAATCCTTGTAACACGTAAGATTCTCTTCGCCATAAATTTATCAAAAGTAATAATTTTTAAATATTTTTTATTCAATAGATCCATTTTATATAACGATGTGGATGATCTGTTCTTGTTGTACAAGGTGGTCAATTACTTGTAATGGACATATATGCAAATGATTCGTTTGAATTATTTAGCAATTATTGTATTGATATTAACAACATTTCTGGTATAACGTATGCAATCGTTTGCATAACATCCGTTGAAGAGCATCTTAACCGCAGTCAAATTGTGGTCGTCGCAGTTCTTATGCTTATATCAATTCCATGTCTTTTAATGGTTTCATATGTTCATTTACGAATATCGGAACTCAAATCTTTGCACGGAATGATATTGAGC
Organism: Delia radicum; assembly: GCA_021234595.1. NCBI lineage: Eukaryota > Metazoa > Arthropoda > Insecta > Diptera > Anthomyiidae > Delia > Delia radicum. The sequence continues at coordinate 180,394,071 of CM037853.1, forward strand.
ACAATGTCCGCTTGCTTAGCTACGGGTTATTTTTTATATTCGCTTGTACATATCTTGAAATTGGATGAACATGATGCTGGCTACGCAGTGCAATTTTTTATATTATCATACTACTTTTGGTATTTCTCTCTTTGCTGTAACGTTTCATTCAATATATGGTAAGTGCGCTAAAAATCTGTAAAGTCAGCAAGTTTTTGTTGGGATCATTCTTGTACACTTTCTTTGTTAAAATTTGATTATTAAGGTTGTTAACAAGGAGTGTACCAAGAATAATTGACCATACAGGATATTCAAAAGTGAGTTGATGTTGCATAAAAGATTTTGTCGAGTTAAGATTTTGTGATTGGAAAGCCTAAGTTATAGGAATTTTTAGATGTTGTGCTTGCTGTGCTGTAGTAAAAATGCTGCGAATTTTTAGATGTTTACATGCTGTAGATGTTGTACTTGCTGTAGATGTTGTAATTATTTTTGGCTGCAGCAAGAAATTTGTAGTTGAATATTTTTTGGAATATTTGTTTGAAATTTAATATAAATAATAGGAAATTAATTAAATAATATTGAATTTTATAAAAACAAAAAAGAACGCAATGAACGAAAAATTTTAAATAATATTAATTAAAAATATTTTTTTAATATATTTGAATAATGGAAGTTGTAGGTGTTGTAGATAATTCTTGCTGTGCTGTAGTAAAAATGCTGCGAATGTTGTAATTATTTTTGGTTTGTAGGAAGAATGTTGTAGGAATTTCTTAGTTTGTTGTACTACTATATAGCCGAGTGGCTTTAAAAGTTGTCGATTGCTGAAGGTTCAGCGATCGATTCCCACTAAGGTTTAATGGAAAAGTTTTTTTTAAGTTTTTTTTTCCAATAATAAAAAAATGGAGGAAATAAAATTTCTAAATATCATGTTTTCTTCCACTTTAGACAATTTAAGAATTTGCGTTGTTGCCAAGATTCAGTTGGAACAAAAAAATATATAGAACAGAAAAAATATGTAAATTTGTAATATTGAGGAAAAATAGAAATACAGAAAAATAGAAATACAAAAATACCTTAAAATGCGGAAAAGTATATGAAGATAGCAGAAATTTAATTTACTAAAGTGATGAGAGTATATTTAAATTAATTGTTTGTTAAATATATTTAAAATTTAATCATTATTCAAGGATTTTTAATATATAGAGGATACACAATCCGGAGTTTTGTTCCAGTTAAAATTGTAAGGATAGCTAGAGTAATTAAAACACGACTGCTCGTTTTAATGGCTTTTATTCAACTGTTCGTTAAAGAACGCTCTAGAAATATATAAGGCTACAGCGATAGTCCTGGCCTTGCCAGATTGACAAGGTTTTGTAAAAGAATATCTAAAAGTAAAGGAATAACTTAAAATAATTTTTCCTGACAACTCGGCCAATCCTGCTTACAACTCGTCCTCGAGTTAGTCTTCCTGTGGTTTGGAATTAGGGTTATCATCATAGGCATCATCTACATCTGGGTATAAGGCACACCAGGGCTTCATTTTGTCGCTACTAGCAATTGTTGAAAACTTTCGTTGATTACGCTGAGCATCATCGATATCCTCTACGAGGTATCTATCGTATCTGAGAACCTTGTTGATAATGTAAGGCCCTTTATATTTTACTTCGAGTTTCCGAGATTCACCTGTGCTTGGAATAGCGCCTTCTAATAGTACTAAGTCTCCCTCTTCGTATTTGTGGGGAGTCTTATGTTTGGAGTCAAATCTTTTTTTCCAAGTCTTTCGAGCATCTTCGATGTTTTTTAATTGCATGTTCACGTTTTTTATTCATCATTGTTGTTTCAATATCAATATTAACGTCCTGGACTGCTGCTAGGATTTTATTACCAGAAATATCTCTAATGGGAAAATCAAACACCAGTTCCAGTGGAGCATATTTCGTTGTACCGTTAACGTTCATGTTGAGTGTCCATTGAAGATTTCGCATTTCGGTATCCCAATCTTTAGCATCGTTTACTGTTGATTTTAAATATGATAAAATTGACTTATTAACTCTTTCAGCAAGTCCATTTGCTCTTGGAGTTCGGACCGCCACCTTTATGTGCTGAACATTATTTTCCGAACAGTAATTTTCAAAATTAGAAGACGTGAATGCTGTACCACGATCTGTAACCAACACCTTTGGCATACCAAAATATAAAGACAGCTGATTTAACGCATCTAAGACCGGTTTTGTTTTCGTTGATTTCACTGGGCACAATACTACATATCTTGTTAAAGCATCTACAATAACCAAAAGGTGTTCATTACCACGACGACTTTTAATAAATGGACCGAGATGGTCCATATGCATGACTTCAAACGGGATCTTTGGTATATCCATACCAAACAATTCACACTCTTTTCGTTGTGGTTCCTTACAATAACAGCATTCTACGCATGCTTTCAGATAATTTTTCACAAAGTTTCTTGCTCTTGGAAACCAAAAATGTTCGTTAAACGTTTCAAAGTATTTTCAAGGGCTGGGTGACCTACATCATCATGGCACAATTTCACAACACGCCATCGTAGTCCTTTTGGTACCACCAGCAGCAATGCATCATCCTCACCCCTCTTGAACAAGCGATTTTTCTTCACAACGAATTCCATGGCATACTGTTTTTGTTGAGGTGATTGTTTACGACCTTTCAAAACATTAATTATTTCCTTTAGATAGTCATCTTCACATTGCATCATATACACCCAATCTTCGGTGGATGGTTTTATCATCATAATCTTTTCACTTACATCTTGAACTACGGTTGTGCTGTCAACATTTTCTGCCGGAGCGCGGCTCAATGCATCGACATGACACATTTTACTACCGTTGCGGTGTATTATTTTATAATCATACTCCATCAATTTGAGAAACCATCTTGAAACTCTTGGCACAACTGGTTTCGATTCTTTTAGGTTGGCAACTGCCGAGCAATCGGTTACAATTAAAAATTGCTTTCCCAGCAAATACGTACGAAACCGTTGGCACGCTTCCACAACAGCCAATACTTCCAATTCATACGCGTGATATTTCTGCTCAGCATCGTTACATAAACGACTAAAATAAGCAATTGGTCTCAAGTTGTGTTGATCATCCTTTTGTAGCAAAATACCTGCTATACCTAAAGCGCATGCATCTGTGTGTAGTTCGTGTTCCTTTGTTACATCATATATGCCTAATAGTGGTTCACTAGTCAATAGGTCGATTAATTTCTCGTATGATTCATTACATTCGTCAGACCAAATGAAATCAACATTCTTCCTCGTTAAACGAGTAAGCGGTGCTGCTATTAAAGCATAATTTTTGAATGAATCTTCGAAAATATCCGGTCAGACCAATAAAACGTCTAACCTCGATAACACTAGTTGGGATAGGAAAATTCTTCACTGCTAATGTTTTTATTCGACCAGGCATTAAACCATTTTCATTTAATTCATGACCCAAAAATGTTACACTATTTTTCAAAAATGAGCATTTTGACAATCGAAGTGTTAAGCCATGATCTTGCACCACATTCAAGAATATTTCCAATTTTGAAAGACCTTCGCTGAACGAATCTGAAGCTACAATTACTTCGTCCACATAGCTGACAACGTGGTCTCTAATTGGCTCTAAAACAACAGACATCATTTGTTGAAAAACACTCGGGGCATTTTTAAGACCAAATGCATTCTATTGTACTCAAAATGACCATTATGTGTCACAAAAGCCGTAAACTGCTTAGATTCTTCTCGTATTGGAATCTGATAATAACCAGACATCATATCTAAATAGTAAAATACTTCTTACCAGCTAACGTCTGCAACACACCTTCCACAGTTGGCATGGCCAGGGCTGCTTCTCTGTAATTGAGTTTAGTTCGCGGTAATCGACGCAAAGTCTATCTTCGCCATTTTGTTTTGGCACGAGTACAATTGGTGACGCGTATAACGATTTTGACGGACGAATTATTTTCGTTTCCAAAAGTTCATCAATTAATCTTTCAACCGTTTTCTGTTTTGGAATCGGAATATTATAGGGATTTCTTGCAACCGGTTTATTGGAATTTACATTAATGTCCATTTCGATAACGTCACATTACCAATATCCTAATATTTTCCGCGAAACATGCCGAATATTTTTCCAACAACGATTTGTAACTGACACTTTTGATTTTCATTTAACGATTCATTAACATCTAGATTCTCACCTTTTAGTGCTATTACACGACATTGTCCATTTTCTATTATCACGCGATTTTCCGAAAAAATGTCCCGTCCGATTATTAAATCATATTGCATCAAATCATCGTCGATAATCATTAGTTCAACCTTCCTAAGGCTATCATCAATTTTCATATTCACTATGAGTTTACCACGGCACACGCATTTTCCGCCCGCGAACCGAATAGTTTTTCCTCATTAATTCACAATAGATTCCTTGTATTTTAACGACACACGTTTGGCCACCAATGACTCTTCACATCCCGAATCTATAAATGCAATATATTTTTCATTTTCCAATTCGACTTGTTTCAAGATTTCTTTATTTTTTCGATCATTTTTATCTTTATCAATTAAATTTACAGATCGCGATTGACACTTTTCTGTCTCATGGTCTTTAGAGTTACACTTATTACATTTCATTTTGTTAGATTTGTTTTTACAGTTTCTAGCGATATGTCCACGTTCCCGACAATTAAAACACATTGGACCCGTTTTTCACGTTTTCTTTACCGTCACTAACACTTATTTTATTTAGACTCGGTTTATCATTGTTTGCGTTTTATTATTAAAATACGTTTTACGCGACTGTTCACTTTGAATGTTTTTTCATTTTATTTTCTTCATAGATTTTATTAAACGTTTTAAATAAATCGGTACACGACACAAAATTCATTGCAATTAATGTTCTACGTAAGTTATCATCACTAACACCGTTCACAATATATTTGATTATGCTATTGTCATCGAGGTTACCACGGCGACCAATTGAAAGCATTCGATAATAATATTCCAACATCGACTCGGTTTTATTCATTCGCGAGTTCATCATTTCAATATGAGTGTCAGCAGAATTTGCAATACACGGGAAGTCACCTAAAAATGCAGTTACAAATTGAGTCCAACAGCGATACACTGGCTGTGAGTCTACCCACATTTTCGCAACACCTTTTAGGTTGCTCTGCACTGCGAACAAACAGCTGAATCGTTCCACCCATAAGCATTTTTAACTGTTCAATACGATCTACAAACTTTACAGAAGTCATTTCCCCCTTACATGGGTCAAACTCAGGCAACATCCTAATCATTTCGTTAATACTCTGAGTCGGATAACTATCTACTCCTGCTCGTTGATAAACAGCATCCTGATTATTAACATCTCATATAATTGTTACCCCACTGTGGTACGGGGAAAAAACGGTTCTGTCGGTCTGGCATCACCGGCAAACGCAGCATTTGAATTTAACGAATATTTGACCATGATTAAACACAGTTGCTGCTGGGTACATACGCTGGCAGCGACTCGATCTGAACATTATTATACGACGTAACACATGCACTTATTGGCGAATATAATACGTTTGACGCTGTAGTTCAGAGTTAACCAAAACTCTCAATAAATGAAATGCGTCTGTATTGGATAAGATAATATTTCCCAGCAAACACAAAACTAAGCATTACAAATGTAATGAATTTTACTTTTTAAAAGCAAAATGGAAATGAAGTTTAAAAAAAGTTAATAAAATTAAATACAAAATATGCCTCAGTTTTTACAGAATTAGGCAATTTTTTTCACACATATTTGACTGGTCGAGTTTATTGAAACTTAAAAAACTTAGTTTATTTAGGCATTATATATTAAGTTTTCCAATTTAAGATTTTGTAACAATTTCTTATTAACAAAATATGTTTTAAATTTGAAGAACTGCTTTAAACAAATAAATATTAAGTCGGAAAAAATTTGTTGCGCAGCAATATGTAGAAGGAAAAAGGGATAACAATTTCAAAGCATTTCTTTCTAACTCTGGAAAATCGAAATCATTTAGATTTTTCCAGAATTCTATTCCCATTTTTTCCCAGAGCTTGGACTTCGGTTCGAAGAAATATAATTTCTGATTGTATATCGAACTCATATTGAGTAACATCACAGTTATAAGGGTTATTAAATAAATCCAACTGCAGTTGTATACTCTTAAAATCTGCAAACCTGTCTTCAAAACTGTTGAGCAGTGTATCAAAAATCTCAACTCGCTTAGTTTTCGCAGCATCGCCCAGCGATTCGCGCAATAGAGATGTTTTTTTAAAACTGGAAAAGTCATCTGACTTAATTTGGCAAGTATAAGAAAAAGTTTTGTTTTAAAATTAAATAAAATTTTACAAATATCAGATATATTCTTACCTTTTTCTTGAAGCTCTAAGTTGAAATCATTAAGCAAAGAAGTTGTATCAGCTAGAAAAGCTAGATCTGATATAAATTGTGTATATTTTAAAAAAATTTTTGCCGACTGATCGATATTTTCTTTTTCTAAAAACTCTAAGGCTTCCTCTTTTAAATCATATAGCCGGTTAAGACAGTCGCACGACTGAGCCAACGTACCTCAGTGAACATTTTAAGATAATTGAAAGCTGCGTTTTTAGATGTTAAAAATTTTACAAATTTCGATGAGTGAAGGCATTGTGTCCTCCTCTTATTTTATTTATAATGTGCTCTGGGGCCTTCATAGAAGAGTCTTGAGTAATAAATTAGACGCTAGCGCGGCTTGATGGATAATGCAAGTGAAAGTTTTTGCATTGCCATTCCACTTTTTTTATATTACCTATCAAACCTGTGTTTTTCCTACCATGCCCCGTCTGTGCAGACACCGACAATTTTGTTTACATCAACTATAGAAAAAAGTTTATCACTTACAACTTCCATCAAAAGCTTTCCATTTACATGTCCATAAAAGGTTTCCAATGTCAACATTGATTCAAAAACATTAAAATATTCATCAATTGCATCTTACACAGACAACCAGTTGACAAATATCCTTGATATCTGTACTTTCATCTAAGCAAAACGAAAAAAATTTACAATTTATCAATTATTCTTTAATAGAAGACTCCAAAGAATTTCCTATTTGGGCAATACGCCTAGCCACAGTTTGGGGTGACAAGGGAATTGACTTTATGAAATCTGTTCTATAATTTAACGTTTGAAAAGTTTTTGTAAAATATTTTTTGCTAGCATTCCATCCATAAATGGTATGCCCTGCTGAGCGATTTCCAAGCTTATTGGCTTGAAATCTCCATTTTTAATTTTTTATTTTGCAAAATTTCATCATTTTGCTCTTCTTGCAGGACCACCATTCTTTAATTTTTTGCATATAAAGGTTTTTTTGCTCAAAAAAAAACATTTTCCTTTTTTCCTCTTTTAATTTATTTATTTCTTTGTGAAAAGGTCGAAATGCCTTTTAATTGAAAACTGTTTTCTTTGTTTTAAATGTTAGGTAACATAAAATGCATTGCATGTTACCCAAAAGCATTTTTAATGACAAAACAAAAATTTCTGTCTTCCATTATACTATTTTGTTTGCTGGTTTATTTTGAAATTAAATCAAAGCTGAAAAAACAATAAAGCTGAAAAAAAGCAGTAAGCATCCGCACATGTGCACTCGTTAACACTCAATTAACGACTGAAATCAAACTGAAATAGAAGAGAACAAGCGTCGGTGTGAGTTTTTTTTATTGTTTTTTGTAGCACAATTGTGCACAGAAAATGAATATTTGGATTACTCTGCTGTAGTTACTGGCTGACTGTATGTTGTTGTTGTCGTTACACTTGTCTGTGTATTTACACACGCAACAGGCGTTGACCATTGACTTGTACATGTATTGGTTTGACCAACGGTTTCACCGTTTTTGTCTTTTTCCAAAGAATCAATTTTCCTAGTTAACGCAGCCACTGCATCCATTAGGCTGTACATGTTCTTCTGCATTCATTCATTTGCCTGTTATTTTGTGATCAGTACATTCCTCGAAACCCATCAAAGTTTCCTCTGAGTTGATACTTGTTTCATCAAAACCAGGATTCCTCTTCGAACTGCGTAGTCGGTGCACCAACTCTGCCTTATTCCCGGATAAGTGCAGTCCACGAATCTGGAGCTTATTTTTTAGCTTTGCCACTGTATACTTTGAGTAGTCCATTTTTTTTCTACACACCTGCGACACAAATTGCAGTTTTTCTATTTAACATTTTATTTCGTTGTTCTCTGCGACACACGCGTTTTACAACATTAAATAATTCGTTTAAATATTTTTTTGGATTACATTCGGTAATCCCACTTCTGATTTGTAAGGATAGCTAGAGTAATTAAAACACGACTGCTCGTTTAATGGCTTTTATTCAACTGTTCGTTAAAGAACGCTCTAGAAATATATAAGGCTACAGCGATAGTCCTGGCCTTGCCAGATTGACAAGGTTTGTAAAAGAATATCTAAAGTAAAGGAATAAATTAAAATAATTTCCTGACAAAATGATGCGGTGACAATTTACTAATTTCAAAATTGTTGAGATTATACAAAATACTATTTAACTTGTATTAATTTGCGATATAAATTATATCGATTCATGAAATGTGCAATTCCAGATCTAACAAAAAAATAGCAACACGATGTAAGTTAAAAATGAAAATTATAGTAAACATACACAAAGAACTTTAATAAACTGAAAAAGGAACACGATGTAAGTTAAACATGAAAATCAGAAACATACTCAAAGAACTTTAAATAAAATTACTAAAACACATCCTACTTTGATAAATTTTAAATATGCTGGAAAGAATAAGAGATATTTTCTTATTATGAAAAGATACAGATAACCAATAATAAGCCAATATTACTTTTGTATACGTTTGAATACGTGTGTTTAAGTTTTAAAGCATTACTTTGTTTTTGTTTTTGAACTGAAATTATATAGAATATAATAAAAATTTATAACGGAAGGTTTTTAAATGAAATTGTAAAACACTTTAGACAATTTAAGAAATTTGCCTTATTGTCAAGTTTTAATTAAAATCGGAAATATCAGATATTAAAAATCAACAATTATGAAGTTGTTACGTTTATTTTAGTATTAATAGTATACATAATTTCTTTCTATCTTTCTATCTATGTAAAGATAAATTATATATATATATATTATTATATATAAAATTATATAAAGATAAAATATATATGACATTAAATTATGTAAGATACAATTATGTAAAATTCCATATGTAACACAAGATTAACAATTTAGTTGGAGATAGGATTACATATGGTTTTTACATAGATTTTTTTTTTAAATTTTTGGCTATTTTTAGCTTTGCCTTTTGTAAAATTTTTGTAAATTTTTTCTTTGTTGTTATTATGGGTTAAAAATTGGACATATTGTGTGTACCAAATTAACTTTTAATTAAACATTTAATACATATTTTTAAACTTTTATTGAAAGTGAACTTGAAATCAAACAAGAGTTAAATTTTAATTTTTTGGCGATATTGTTTTCTGCGTAAGCAATTTTTTCTTCATATTGTAAAGAAAACTTCATAGTTTAGTGAAAAAGTTTCATTAAAACTCGTCAAACCATATAACGATTGGTAAATACTACTTTTAACTTTTTTTAAAGGACTTTTTCAAAAAATATTAAAAATATAAGGGAGGCTGGCATAATAAAAGTGATAAGGCCTATAAAACATAATTATGTACTTAAAAAAATCGTGATCGAATCAAAATTTTTTCGCAATTGTAAAAATGTAAATACATATGAAAAAAGTTAATCCATTATTATTTTTAATACCAAAACTGAACTATTTTGTCTCATTTAGCAAAGTTGCATACAAACAAGAGTGGCCAAATGACAGTTTTTTAAAAAACTTTTAAAATATGTACAAAAATTTTTTAAAAATTGGTTACTCCAACTAAAACAGACCAAGGACTAAGCTATTAAAATAATTAAAATAATAAATAAAAAAATAATTGTGAATGAAATTAATGTATACAATTAATTAAAATGAAAATTATTCAAGTTCGAGGCCATACTCTATAATTCTTTATTAGGAGATAATACAATAAATTTGAAAACAAAAAACTCTATAGATTATTTGTTTGGACAATTTCCTAATAAAGAAATATAGAGTATGGCCTCGAACTTGAATATTTTCATTTTCATTGCACAAATAAAGGTCGAAAAGATCAAATTATAGTTATCATTGCTTTTTGTTAGGCGACAGCATCGAATTGAAATCGGGTAGCAGTTTAAACGGTTAAGCCGATTTTTGAAGGAAATATAAAGTCCAGGTAAAGTATTGTTTACACTTATTCAGCACTTAACTCTTTGCAACTAATATTTACTAATATATTTTGCTAAAAAATTGTGCTGATGAGCACATTGATAGTGTGGATGACATCCAGATTGACAATATATACACTTTTTTTGTATTTCTATATTTTCTTTGGTTTTTGAATTTTGAATTATTATTTTCATTTTATTTACTTTATTGTATTTTAAGGTTTTTTGTATTTCTATTTCTTTCTTAGGTTTTATTTTCATATAATACTTTTTCGCATTTTAAGGTTTTTTGTATATCTATTTTTTCGTGGTTTTTTGAATTTTATTTTCATAATACTTTTTCGCATTTTAAGTTTTTTTTTGTATTTCTATTTTTTCCTCAATAATACAAATTTACATAGTTTTTCTGTTCTATATATTTTGTTTCAACTGAATCTTGGCAACAACGCAATTTCTTAAATTGTCTAAAGTTGAAGAAAACATGATATTTAGAATTTATTTCTCCTTTTTTTATTATTGGAAAAAAAACTTAAAAAAACTTTTCCATTAAACCTTAGTGGGAATCGATCGCTGAACTTCAGCAATCGACAACTTTTTAAAGGCAGCCCTTAACCACTCGGCTATTAATGAGTTGTACAAACATTTGGAAAAAGCGTGAATATATAGTAGTACAACAAACTTAGAAATTCCTACAACCAAAAATAATTACAACATTTGCAGCCTTTACTACAGCACAGCAAGAATTATCTACAACA